>JAEUYN010002501.1:0-79873 GCA_018257835.1 Euura lappo | reverse complement strand
TTAATCAGAATCACACATGCTGGAAGTATGTTGTAATCCATAATCATGAAAAATAATCGAACAATATTAATTACAGTTGACAAAGTAGAAAGGAAAAAGATGAGAAAGTACCCGAGAAAAAATGTTTGTATCTAATTATATATGATCATATTCGATCAGATATGATCAATCTGCCACTATAAAAATAAGTATCAAAAATAATTATGGGCAGAATTTCAATAATTTCTTAAACGTTTCTTTATTGTGTATAAGACCGTGAAATTTTACAACAGTATTATCAGTACGAAGATACGTGATGATGCGTTGGAACAAACCATACCTGTAAGAGTGAAGATGGCAAATAGCTCGAAGAAATATAAATACATCGATCTGTAACTATTCAAGTCAAAGTCAAAGTTAGCACAAAATTGACTACAAAACACGTAAAATACACCTGCATACCATAATATATATACTATATATGCATTGAAATTACTATACTATACTATATATCTTATGTTTAGATACGAAATTATAGACCTAAATAAGTGTGTAAATATATATAATCAAGATTTGATTTATTAAATTCAATAACTATTTTGATAATTCAAAAAGTATTAAAATTAGTTTGATTAATTGTTACCAGGTTTTGGAGACAAAATTTTCCATACAATTATTACTAATTTATGTCAATTGATAAGCTGTCGAGAAAAACCTCCTACGTAGTAGGAGGAAGGCCCTGGTCTTAAAGTGAAAAGTGAACAACCATGCGATGAAAATTGAAGTCCAAGAACCTTACGCCGAACCTCTCCGAAGGACTTCGAAAGGGTTCAGCGAAAGAGTTCCTTGCATCTCAACTCCATCGTAGGGGACTGGAAATTCATACCGAGCCCAATACTACCATAATCCAGACAATCACACGTGCTTTTGGAGATTTGAGCTTTCATACGTCAACTTTATACCATGAAAACTAACCTACTTTTTGGTTTTCCTAGGATCTATCATTTACATGGAATTACAGACTCTTTCTTCAGATTACATAATATAGAACAGTTCCATCTCCAGCTACAGAGAACATATCGCTATCTGATATAAAATAAAGTCATCATATGAAAACAAACTACCCAAACTACGAATCATTACCCGACGCCGCTGTAGTAGTGTCAAGAATATTTTTCTCGCCGAGCCAGTCAGCCGCTGGCCTTTCCTCATGTTGTCTCGTGCTGATATAAGAAACGATAAATTGGTGAAAATATGAGATTTACGAGTCGTGAAAACTTCAATTTCAAGTAAATACATACGCTGACCAAAGTCCTCATATCCTCATCCGATAAGATGCCAGCCAGTCGCCGACAGACTCTATGATTCTTTCATGTTCAGAAAATATATGTCGTCACAATGTATCACAGCTGAAAACATAACACACATCCTTCTAGAAAGATATTTTTAACTGGGCGTGCATTTGGCCGTGAACAATCAAAATAATTAAAGAGCAAGATTTACATGACTATTCTGTAGTGACGGATCTTCTATACTCTGACATTGTGCATTTGTTTCATACTTAAAGAGTGAATTTTGGGCAGATAGTCTTAGGTGGCTTTGAGATAGTGCGAAAGAGTAGCGTTAGACTGAAGTTAGGTTAGGTAGCGTGTTGCGGGATGCTTGGACGTAGAAATATCTCTTGTTTAACGATATTCCTTACATAAAATGTGTAGATGATAGATTATCACTCACCTGATAACCAGTTAGAATTCGAATCTGTTAAAGGAGTGAAACCACGAAGCAAAATTGTTTAAACCAGTGTCCGAGTCGTACGTACAACGCATTCACAGCCGTTGACATATTAAAACAATATGGCGGCGTTTGGTGATGTCGCGCCCTAGAAACCCATTGTCTCCGATATAAATGATACATGTTTATTTACGCAATCGTATATTTAAGTCGAATATAATTACGTATTATTAGATCAGATTAGATATACATACACTTTTTTTTCTCGGGATATTTACCGAAATATTAATATTGACTAATGAGATAGTATTTTTTTTGCTTTTACAATAATAATTTTGTTTTGTTAGATAAGTATAAAATTACTCCGAAAATTCTGTTTTCCCAAAAAGTGCTCAAAAGTAATATGAAGTTTTTTTTATCGAACATCGATAGATCGGCCCGCGAAAACATTGATGAAAACAATCGATTATTTGAGGAAAAAATCGACGATACTGATCAATCGGAAAACAATGATTATCCCTAGCCAATACTGGCAGTACTTTGGCCCGACGCTGTGTTGACAGCGTTGGCTTTTATCATCGGCCCGGTACTGGCATAGCTGTATTTTGACATTCGTTCCAATGTTGGGCCAACGCTTAAAACGAGGCTCGGCCGCCAGAGTCGTCCCAATACTGGGCCGTTCGTTAACATCGGCGGGCTACCGAAATTTCTGCATGGGGTCAAATTATATCACGTCGCCTCGTCCTCTAGCTGAATAAGTAGTAACTTTAATTGTTCGGAATCCAAAGCTAGCGATTCTATTTTCCCTCGCTTGGTCACGCGCTACGCGCTTCCGGTAGTCCATTGCGTTTCTCTGTCTGTTTTCACGGTCGTGGGAAAGAAAGATGAAAAACACCTACCACGATGAATTCAAATTCGGGAAACTCTATGCGGAGCAACATTAAACGGTTACAAATTCTGGAAAGTGAGAATAAGAAGTCGCGGCGGGAATTGAGGAAGATGAAAAAGAACTTGGACGGTGTCACTCCCCTCGGCACGAGTCTCATCCATGTTCACACCGTGATCCGTCGAGCGATTGACACCACAGAAAGGAACTAAGGTACAACGATGACAGGCAGAAGAGCCCCCCTCTTTGATAGAGCCAATGTTGAGCAAATTCTCGAAAGTCCTGAAAACCAAGGGCGATCGAGTAGCGATCTTAGAAAGCGTTCGGGCAGAGAGACCGTTGAGCGTCGTACGAAAGAGGTGTCGTGCTGTAGTCACCTTTTCAGGTAAGGAGACCGGGATCCGCCGACAGATATCCACCAGAGGGTGGCCACACACTCCCGCGTGAGTAAAGTTCGCAGTCGCAGCCATGACAGATCCGATTCGGCTCAAAACATTGACTGAATTTTCGGAATATGAGCAAAATAAAGTAAAATGTCAGTGCACGACAATCTCTGCACCATTTGTTTTCACCAAGTTAACCAAACCTGTTGTTCATAAATTGAGATTACAGGGACATAAATCGGCGATATACCTATTTAGATGATCTTTCTTGATCGGCCGATCTAAAAAAGAATGTATAGCCAACACATGAGAAACTAGATCACTATTAGGTCATTGGGTTTCAGTCTGAACTGGGAGAAATACCAACTCCCATCCCCAACAACGTGTAAGTTTCTTTGTTTTGTGCTCAATTCGATTAAAATACAAATCTAATTGATTGATAAGAAATTGGCAAACTATCCCGAGATTGGTACATAAAAAAAAAAAACGGATGAGAAACAATGTAAAATTAGAGAGTTGGCTCACATTAGAGAGACAGAAGTTCCTGGCTTCAGAAAAATCGCATGGTAACTTTTGGTGGACCTAAAAATAACATCTATAACCGATAGTCAACCCGATTAGAACAAATAACTTCAAACTTCAGTTTTTTCAGATGCCACGACAACTGCACTACAAATCTCGATGTGTTATTTTAACACACATAAAGTGTGTTCAATATTAAAACGCCGTAAGCAAATTATACATTTTAACACACCTTGAAACGTGTATGAAGTGACTACAAAAAAGCTATAGTTTGCTTATGGCGTTAAACATTAAACACACTTAATTTGTGTGAAAATAACACACATAATAACACACCGAGATTTGCAGTATGGGTGGGGTGTTTTTCCGAACGGGAACAAGTTACACGGCTGGTGCGGAACAATCAAGAGAAAAAGAAGCAGATCCATTTCTTGGAGCTGACAGCTGCTTTGAAGGTCTGAAATGCTTTGCCAGTGAAATAAGATCCTGCGAACTACTGTTACGAATCGACAGCACAACAGCAATCTCTTATATTAATTGAGACCGAAATTAGGGGCGCGGCTAGGCGAAGAGCCCACTTAGAGCCGCCATTTTTCTTCACGATTTCGCTCAAAAACAAGATTTCAGCACCAGATGTCAGGGTACCACATTTTCGTAGCTAATAGGATGGGTAGTGTTCAGTACCAAAAATGGAGTCATCAATTAAATAAACAGAGATCATTCACGCCGATGCTGAATCTCGTATGACATCAGAGGACACAGAATTGGAACTCAACGAAGAAGCCTTTGCCGGATTAGAAAAAACCCTCGGGAAATTCGACATAGATTCATTTGCGACTGATATCGAAGTGCAAAGTGTCCACTCTTCGTATCCTGGCATAAAGATCCGGGATCAATCACTGTCGATGCCTCTACAGTCTACTGGTCAAGTTACTTATAGAATCGCGTTAACATCAGTAGCTTATCGAAAAAGAACTAACGTAGAGACAATTAGAAGAGCGACTGGTTGGGGTAAAGATTCAGAGGGCCTTTTCCGGTTCCTACAACCATCGGTTCATCTTACCTCTTAATCATCTTTTTTGAATATCACTCTGTAATACTAAGAATAAAAAAAAGTTACATGATTTGATTGATTGTCCAATTTGGCGGATAACCTAGAAGTTGGAAGTGAACCCCCAAATGTTGAAAGTTGAATACCAATATAGATTCAATTGAGTGAACGCCATTGAGACTTTCAAAAAGGTGAAAAAGAGAAGGGAGACACAACTATGGACGCCGCTAAAATGTTAATTATTCATGAAGACGTATTCTCCTTGTGTGCAAGCTCTGGAGAATTTTTTCACCTCTCGGTCGTAATGGTTTTTTTTATCGGCATTAACATCGTGATGTATCACCTGAGTGGTTCGGACAACATATCATTGTGGAACGCCCTGTAACTTGTATCCGGTTTTCAATTCTACCCGGCAGACTCAATAAATCATCGCTTACGTCGCTTCGCGGTCGAAAGTAAATTTCGCTACCGCAAATCGCGAGTCCCACTGTACTGTTAGGGCGATAAATACGTCAGCGATTAGGGAAACAATCGGTCTACAGTTTATCTCGGATTAAACCATGGTTCGGGTCGTTCGGGTCGAAATCGTGCGCTTGATAAGTACCCGCTGAGATATATTCCAACGAATTTTAGACCCACGGTCGTTTCACAGTTACAAATAGCTTTGCAACTGCAAATTATAAGAGATTTTCGTCAAGCTATAGCACATCATTGTAAGATCTAAAAATACGAAAGAAAACAGACCTACTCGATTCAACGAATAACCGCAATTCGATTCGTCCCGGTTCACTGGCGAGGCTGCGCGTTTTAGGCAAGGCACTCTAGGGATAATCAGCTTTAACAGAAGGCGCTGTGCACGTACTCAGAATGAGACACATCAGAGCATTTTATCTGCGTGGCATGTTGACCGACCTTTTGAATGAAATAAAATAGAGGAAACCTTGCCGTTCCTGTTTCCAATTGGCAAATCGGGGACGTTATAAACAAGACAGGATTTCGTAACAGATTTTTGTGTACGGAATTCGTAGTGTTTGAATTGAAGGAAAAACAGGCACTTTGTAAAAATTTACTAGAGAAATCGACTCCCAAGATTTCAATGGTCCATAAATTACAGACCATTGGGCTTTAATTCGTAGAAACCCGGTGAAACATGGTGAAATTGTTAGGGTCGACGTTGAATTTTTTGGGGGTAGGTAAATCTGAGATTTCAAACCAGGGAGAAGCCGAACACGGGATAATACCGTAGGACGCGTGAGTAACGTACTATAAAAGGCTATCAGATTAAGCGAGTTGCATTGTAGTCGGATTACTTGTTATGTAAATTAGCCCCCTCCTCTTTTTCCCTACCAGAAGAAATATTCCTGTCTCTAAGCGGCAGTGATTTATCACTTTCCTGCCTTTTTCCACTGCAGCTGGCTTCGTTAGTGGAGGCGGTAATTGGTTATGGCTGAACGTAAAAATACAGGAAAACGAAAAAATTACATAAAGAGAGAAAAAAGGGAAGATTTGAATTATTATAAATCATCAGCTTATTTGAGGTACTCTTCAAGATTCGGAGGCCATAATATATATATGGGGCTGTCCACGTCAATTCACCTATTGTTGTACTTGCCCTCCAACGTTTTTCTGAATTTTTTCAGGTTTTTGAAAAAATCCCTTTTTAAGTTATGATTTTTTTTCGACCGAAAAAAGGACCATTTTTAAAAATCTGAAAACATTCAAAAAAATCGTATGATCAACGTAAAACAGTTTCCCGACCGCGAAAATGTGGGCCGAATTTTTCTTATATTTTTTTTACCTGATGCAAACTTTTTTTTTGTCAAGGGGACCAGTACAGCGTGATTCAACAAATTCTCCATACTCCAATAATCATTTATATCCTATCCGAAGTTCATTGCACATCGAAAAATTGACTTTTTCAAAAATCAGTTGTCGTAAGGTTTCAGGCACACGGTTGATCCGATTATGTCGCTCGACATCTCGGTTTCTTCGGAGAGCAATTCTTCATCGTGTGAATGAGGGTAATTGAAGAGCAAAATTTTGGGGGCAAGTTATCAGCAAAATAGTTACTGAATTGTCGCTAAATCTCGATAACTGACCATAACTTGTCACAGAATTTTTTTTTTCAGTTTCCCTCATTCACATGATGAAGAATTGCTCTCTGAAGGAAATCCGACGTCGAGAGATGTAATCGAGTTAACCGTGTGTCTAAAACCTCACGATAAGTGATTTTTAAAAAAGTTAATTTTCCGACGTATAATGAACTTTGGATAAGATATTAATGATTTCTGGAGTATGTAGAATGTGTTGAATCATGCTCTACTGGTCCCCTTGACAAAAAAAAGTTTGGATCAGGTAACAAAAATGTAAGAAAAATTCGGCCCACATTTTCGCGATCGGGAAACTGTTTTACGTTCATCATACGATTTTTGTGAATTTTTTCAGATTTTTAAAAATGGTCCTTTTTTCGGTCGAAAAAAAATCATAACTTAAAAAGGGATTTTTTCAAAAATCTGAAAAAATTCAGAAAAATGTTTTAGAGCAAGTACAACCATAGGAAAATATATTAGGCAAATCAAAAAAGTTGCGGTTACGAGCCTACATATTTACATACATGCGAGTGAAAAACAGCGCCATAAATCAGAGTGGGGGGTTTCAGAACGTGATTTATATATTTTAACAGACGAAGGATGTCAAGGGGGGCCCACAGAAAATTCTTTTTGAGAAATTCACGTACTGAGATGAAATTCAGTCAAGTGTTAACGTGCGGTTTAATTACAACGCTCTCTGCAGTGCCTCGTAATACGGTTGACTGTGGCCGGATTGTTTTCCTCTTTCCTTTTTTTATCTCCAACAACACAGCGCTGCTTGGAATATACCAGCGGCGTCTGTTTCCACTTCGGTCTTGACTTCCTGCTTAATTTACGACCGCAGCCAGCCTGCAGGACATTGGACCTGGCTGTGAAAACTGACCTCCCAGGGGAGCTGGAATTAATACCTACCACATCGCGATGAACGTTGTTAAATTCTCTGTACAACGTCAGTATGGAAAATTGGTGAAGATTTTTAACTCCTGCTTCGTCACGTTTTTGAAATTGTTTCGATTGAGATTTGGAACCGAGTTTTCACGATTTATTTCTTTTCATTGCCAATCGAAGCCTACTGGACGAGTATCTGTGTGTACGAGAATTGTTTTGAATGATTGATGTCTGGGCTCCTTGCTCTGATAGGCGAGGCAGGGATTCTTCCTTGACTGATGTGCATATTTCGCGATAGAAATTAGCTGGATTTAAGTAAACCTGCAATCGAAGTTGAGCGTGAGCGTGAGACGGGTATAATATTAACAATGATTAATGATGATAACGGTAATGGTAAGAGAGGGAGAATAAGTTTTGTGATAACTGTGGGATATTTCTCGCGAAGAGTACCTAAAATAGCATAAGATACTTTTGCCCCTCACCGTTGCAATTCATCAGACTATAATGAGCGATATTACTTGAAGGAACATGAGAAATGTCGTGCGTATAATCACCGGTTCCAAAACCAATTTACTTTATTATCAAATATGAATATAGCTTGGATGAATATAATTATCCACTTCCATTGTATATCTATACACATACATACACAGCAATGCAAATGACGCTAACTTTAACTTCCTCGCTCGCCCCTTACTTGTATTTCATCCTTCGCAAGGTAATTTTTCAACGAAGACACAGTGAAGCATGATTCTCTCGTTAACAAACTAGGAGCTAGGGGCTGTATTATGCTATACCATACTTATTATAAGATTCATTCAATTTCATGGACACAGCTGTGCTCCAATTGCCCAATTATTTAAATACTCTTATTCAATCTTCAGTAGCTAGGCGTCCGGATCGGTCACTGGCGATGAGAAATTCTGTTTCTTCCCCAAATATACAATATTTATGAGGTTGTCTACGCCGATTCCTCTACTTTCCAGACCGCACGATCTTCGATTTGACCGCGATTTTTCACGGCGCTACCCGAGCTCTCGAAAATTGTTTATATTTTTTTGCACAGATCGTGATTTTCCAACCTACAAAATTAGGACCCTTCACATTATACACATGGCGGAGAACAACCACACTAATTTGTTTTCGTCTAAAAAAATCAGTTTTATCAATATGTTTCAATGTTTCCTTACTCAATAAAATTATATTCTTAAAAATTACTCTGCTGCTCTTATTATTCCATTATGACGATAATTCCCTCAACCAAGTTGTTGGCCTTATAGAGCTTGTGGTGAGGGTCTTCAGAGTGTTTTCACTTCCACATTCATTATTTACAATGTTTACCACGGCAAAATATTCAATTTTAAAGACGCTCTGGCCCTGAAATTCCGCTGTCGCGTATGCAAAAATGAAATGTACAGAGTGGAGAGGATATAACAGGTGCCGTATGACGGCAACGGGTGCAGTACCGCATTTTACTCGTTGCCCTGGGAGGATGTAGTTAGAACGCGAATGATGGGGTCGAAGTAATGAGCAGCTTGACCCCGGCATAGGCCTCTAGGCCAGGGGCTGCTACCCTGACCGTGTGCCTGATCGCTTGAACAGCTAGACCCTCGGCTAGACCTCGAAGCTGTATGACTATATGATTGTTTTCTGTTTTACCAAATTGCTCAAAGGGTATAAAGATAAGTTAATATTTTCTGAAAGACGATTCCAGTTTATTTCATTCCATGATACTACAGAAACTCAAGTTTAATTCAGGACGAAGAGCATGTAAAAAATCGATGAGTCAACTGACAATGAGTTATGACTATTTAAATCTTTAATAGAGCGCCTCGCTACGCTATGGTCGTTATCACCATTGATTAAACAACAATTCGGACGTCTATGTGCTATCTGTATAAAAGCTCGACCATGTTCTTCAATTACCGTGTGAAAACGAATAATCATCTGAATCAATTATGGGACCGCGCCTAGTTCGAGTAACCAAAAGTACGGATCACCGAAACGCCAGTTTTTCCTGAGGGGATGATGTATTTTGTACATGCAACACAAATTATAATGGAAGTAAAGTCGAACCTCTTGCGAGAAGAACAGATTGTTACAATTTATACTTGTGTGTGTGTTGCAAGTAACACGAACTGCTGGATGACGTAAAACGCATTTGAACATGCTCAGACACGTTTGGCTCTTCAAGCTAAAATTCGGACACTTGAATGTGTGGATAATCCAAGTAATGGATCGGATGATGGGTTCACCCGCACATTCAATTCGAGCTATAATGTCCCAACCACTTCGGGTTTCACAACCTTTTCATGGTTATTTCATGGGTATTTCACTGTATTCCAGAGGTATTGTATCGGAGGACTGGCCCAACTATGTCACGAGTGGATATTGCCGGTTCTACTGTATTGGAAAATGGAAATAGACGTGTTTTCCACGTGCCAACTCCTGCATAACCCTTATTTCCGAGTGCTATCCAGAATTAAACCAAACCTATCCAACCCCATATTCCGTTTTCTCAATGTCCCTCATAAATTGCTTCCTGCGGATGGTGAGCACTATTCGTTTGAAAACGTCGTAACAGGGTTATTTGATATGAATCGTGCTGAATAAACGCAAATTCTGACCCAGCCATCCCCGTCCATGGCTGAAGTATCAGGATACTCCGTGGTTCATTAGAAAACAACTCATACGGATGATGAGAAATCCAAATTCTTACCGATCTCAGAGTGTATCTGGATTGATTACAACGTTCTTCGACAATTTATGCATCACCCTGTATAACATGTATTTTTTTTTCGGAAATGTGGTGCGCTCCATTTTTCGGATTTTCTTCGAAACTACCCTCTTCGACGTTCTTAAATATTCGACATCCTCTAGAGCGTAGGGGATTGTAAAACTCTGATAATTGTGGTAATTTATGCAGCATGCGCGTGAAGCGACTGTTTTTAGGCAAGGTTACGTATCCCGCATTCAGCTCACACTATTTGTTTCGGCAAAGGCATGAAAAATCCGCTTTTTCTATACAGGAATGGAAAATCCGATTTTGCCACCTGTTTTCGGGGAGCCAATAGCGATTTTACCGACCGGGAAGTCTTCTCTCCCGCAAAGTCTTTCCTCCTCACGTCTAGTTCCCGTACCGGCCGCGCTACACTGTAACCTAATGTATTCACCATAACCATAAAATGATCACCGGTTTGCCCGCAAAATCGATCTCCATTCATGGAATGAAAAAAAATATACTGTGCACCAAGGGAGCTAAAAGCACAATATACTATGAACGCGAGTTGAGGTTGACACTTCCAACTCCGCATCTACTACTGTGCAGTGTTTTTTGACGGCATATTAAAACTAACGAATGGCACATGCGATATATCATCACATTTTTTATGGAGGGCCATTTGGTGGACCGGAAACAGTCCTCAAGAGAGTGACTTTTTCATGGCTATGCTAGGAGAAAAAAAAGTTGAGAGAGTATTGTTCTACAGTCAGACCACGATTTCGGTGGTTTTGATTTTCGCAACTATCTCCGGCGCTTGCAGCTTCTGCTTAGTTGTGCCGAGGCACGTCAATCAGACCAGCAGAGCTGCAGTTCGTTATAAGTATCTGAGCCCTGGACCCGTGCTACAATATGGTTGATGGCAACAACAGATACTGCACTGATCGTGGCTTGTGATTAGCCGAAAGGTGGGGCTTACGACACCTCGATTTTGGCAACCACCCCTCGGTCTCGTCTAGTTGACAGAATCGAGGTCCGAATGTATAGAAAAAAAGAAGAAACTTGGCCATAAATCTAACGAAAGTCGGAAACGAATGGGACTAAGAAATCTATGCCACAATTTCAAGGCGGAAAGACAGCCAATATGTTAATCACATCAATATTCGTATTTTGTGCTGGCTTTTTTTTAAGGCTTATATCAGTTCATTCTTAATCATTGCTGCGCCGTTAACTGTGAGAGAAGTAGGGGGGAATCTCGACGCACGTCATTTTTCTCTCACCTCAGGAGAATACTATACTGTCTCTTGTAGTTTCAAAAGACGGTGCTCTGTATTGTACAAGAAGACATTTCTTTCTCAAAATGTTGGCTGTTTCAAAACCATATTCGGTTCCCACAAATCTTATTCGGTAAAATATGGGGCTGTCCGCGTCAATTCACCTAGCCTCTAAACCGCAAAATTTTTTATTTGCTTTGTGATTTTTTCTGTTGTTGTCTTTGCTCTAAAACATTTTTCTGCTTTTTTCAGATTTCTTCGGACCAACCCTTTCTAAGTTATGTTTTTCGGTCAACCGTAAAAAGGGCCATTTCTAAAAATCTGAGAAAAATTACAAAAATTGTATAACTAACGTAGAACAGTCTACCACTCGCTAGAATGTGGCAAGAATTTTGCTGATATTTTTTTCCACCTTAGCAGATAGGTAGCACGAAACCCGGGTTCGATTGTAAGAAAAATTGTCTCACCAAAAATTTTAATACCTACTATACTTTAAAATTTATAGAATTGAGTAAAAGATCATGGTCAGATTGGATTTTTTGATACTTTCCGCCCGATCGAAGGGGGCTGTAATGGAAATGTGCACCCGCTCGCCAAGCGGTCACAATAACTCAGATTCCACCCGCTTCGCATGTATGAAAAGCCGCGTTTTCAAGGGGGGTAGGACGAAATAGATATTCATGTGGCATGCGCAGAAAGTAACTGTTTATTCGGGAAGGTTATGTTTTTCGTACGAGCCGTTGGTTTTACCTGGCGAGCCGAAGGCGAACCCTGTAAAGCAACGGCGAGTACTAAAAACATAACCTTGCTGAACAGTTACTTTCTGCGCGCCCCAAAGAATATTTTTTACGGAAAAGGCATTAATAGTCACTTTGACGCCAGTTGAGTTCCGCACGAACTGCGTATAGGAGCTGCTGTAAAAGGTAGTAGAGAGGGGGTAACCTGCGGTACAAAGACTTTATTCCGCAACTCTGACATGCGCACTTCGAACTGCGCATCAAAGTTGCGGAATAAAGACTTTATACCGCAACTTTGAACTTAGCGGTATGAAGTGCCACTTGCCGGAACGAAAACAGGCGTCAAAAAGTGACTTTTTAATGCCTGTGCCATAAAAAGAATATTTTCGATTATCATCCCTAGATATGACTGGAAAAAAATAAAAATTAAATATAGTACCTATGATGGCTTTGAATAAAATTCGTCATCTTAACGGAAGCCTCTGATCCCGAATGAGTAAAAAGTTCAAACAATATTATGAAATAAACAAAATGTAAAAATATCTCCATTTATTCCAATGATACTGTTTTCTTATCCTCGTACTTAGCATAATTTTGTTTCAGAATTTAGTAGTAACAAATTCAAGAGCTGTTTACTCTGAGAGTCGTGGGCGGTCTACGCGTAGCGGAATGCAAAGGCATGTGATTCCAGTAGTGACAAAAAATGTCGAAGTGGTGTGGTTGATGCGTATTGCTGATGTGAATAGGACAGACATTGAGCGTGTCAACAAGGGCGTGAAATCGATATCGTGGGCTTATGAAACAAATTGGCGAGTACAGAAGACATGGGATAAAGCAGCTCGTCGCGTTCCCAGAAGGATTCTCTGATCCTAAGATCAAGGTTGGCTGCGTTCGAAAAATGCACCTTCTTATTCCGAATCACCGGGTCTTGGGGTGCCTCTGTTAACGTGAACCGAACCCTAATACGGCCTGATATTTATTTTCTTCCGGGAACTGAACAGGGGAGAGAGACAAAAGCAGCCGGGATTCACCCCTGGCTGATTCATGACCTCGAAACAACTCGAGGTAGAATTCGTGCGGGTCAGCAACCGAGACATACTACATTCTATGGTAGGCAGGGGTATATACAAGAGACTGTAGTGAAATGAGATACCTTCAAAAATTTCAAAATTCAAGGTCGATGGCGCGTACGCAAACAAATATAATAAATATTGATCTCGAATTTTCGAATCGTGGCCAAAAAAACTGTTTTGCGACCTCACAATCGCCGAACTCTCGCCACTGTGCGAATATTTGTTGATGTATCTTCTGAACCACTGCTCGGCCCACTATGAAATTTCTGGAAAACCTTTGGGATTTGAAAAGACACACTGTATATAAATTTCAGCCAATTCGATCAGGGCACTTGAGTTATGAATGATTTACACTCATTTTATATCAAAACTACGTCTGAACGGGGTATTAAAAATCTGATGAAAATACTCTTTAAAAAATCACAAGAAAACCCTAGATTTTCGTATTGGAACTTTTTTCATACGTCGTTCACGTTTTGAGCAATGAAGGTGCGAAAAATGGAAAAAAAATTAAGAATCAATTTATTTGATGATTTTTCGTAATGGAATGATGAGTGCTAAAAATCTGAAAAAAAATTACAGTTCATCCTTTCAACATGTAGTTTGACTGTGCAATTGAGCTGGTACCTTAATTACACGAATTTGTCTCACGTCATATAGAGTCACGTCAATTAGAACTAGCTGTGGATGATCACTTATAGTTTGCAGTGTCAATTAACGACATACACTTCTGATGTACCATTAAATTTTCTACCATTATTATCGAAGCAACGAAATGAGGTAATCGGAAAAAATCGCGATTTCGTTGTAAAGAATTGAAGAAATGCCCTTATCATTTTATTGAAGTGAAATTCTAGACCCGCGGCTTAGTTTACGGCAAACGCTTCACGCTCGATTTCACTCTTCGAATCGTTAATGCTTGGAGGTAGTTAAGGCCCAGCCGATACAGCTCAACTATTTACGTACCGCATCATTGGTGCTCTTTTCTTCGAAGGTTCTCTGCAGAATAGCACCCTTGGCTTACGAAGGCTTAGTTTGCGTTACGGCAAAGCTTCTGCTTAAAGTTCAACCCTATAGCAATGTCCCCTGGATATAGCACGCTACCGCGCTCTGGATTACCCCTCTTCGATCTTCTATCAGGCTCCCACGTGGTATAATCAGGCGAATCTATAGCTGAAAGGAATTAATCAGATGCATTCGAGCTGTGTTCCAATACTTTGACCCATTTGAATATGAAGAGTTTTAACCGAAAATTGTTTTTTCATAAAATGGGAAAAGGGAGTGAATTCGTTCGCACTGAAATGGAGAGACGGATCAGAGGTTATCGGGAATCACCGAAGACCATTGACATAGACTGACCAATCCTGAAGCCATTGGCAACGAAGTCACTATGATTCTCATATATTTTTTTCTTGTTCTTGATGGCGAATTGTTCTAATTCTCTCGTTTTATTAATTTGCTCATTTATCATCTTTCTTTACATTATAATTCGTTCACTTTCATGTAATAATTTTTGGTCGTCATTACGTAAACCCTGTACTGTGAAATTATTGCGGCTGACCCGCCGCCCTCCTGGTTTATATTTCACGAATTGTTGGTATCGATTGAGCAACTCCGCCTGGGGTAAAAACTTCGCCTTGGTCGTGCTTGATGTAACGCCCTACGTATTAATTGCGGACCGAAAAAGGAGTTCCTTCGGAAGACCAAGTGTATAAAGTTTCAAGTGCCTGATGAGCATCGCAAATAACATAGTCTATTTTCGAATCCGAATCCCTGTACTTGCGGAAAGCGAAGATTATATTATTCGCGATATCAGATTTATATATATACATAACGACGGTATTGAATATTAATCTCTGTTGGATGGGATCATGTCCTCAAGAATGACGAGGGTTTTCTGAGGCCTAGGAATTGCTGGGTCAAACATATTTCATAGAGTCTATTCTACCCTGCAATATTTGCCAATTGGTTGGATTCGGCCTGCTCACCGGTCTATAATACCACAGTTTCTGCATTGAAAATCGACGTCAGATGTCGTCTCTGAAAATGATGTCCTCAGAAATTAACATTTTGGATTGGGACACGTAACGCTTTTTTGAGTAAGACTATGTTTTTCGTACAAGATGCTGGCGTGCCTGGGGAGCCCAAGACAAAACCGACACTCATGTGCAAAAAGTAGTTAACTGCCGTGAAAAGTCTTTTTAAGGCAGTCCGAAATGAATGGTTAGAAGTGCCCTCTGAGGACCGAAATCAGGCATGAAAAAGTGTGTTTTTAATGCCTCTCACATCTCCCAAAATTCAACTTGTTACTTGTAGCTACTCGACTCGATGAAATGTTGCATATGTTTTTGTTGGGTAATTTGTAATGTAATTTGTAATCAGTTGTACAAGAAATCGATCTCTTTGTAAATTTTATCAGGGAACCACACAGAGATTTTAGCGGTTGAAAATGGGGAAAAATTTAACACTTCAACATTTTGAATTACGGAAGACAATTTTCCCTATTTCCACACATTCGTCCATTTTTATATGAATACTTATATATCGTAGCATCCATCAAATTCTCGTGTTCAGATATATTTTCGGCCGTCGTTGCGGAATTCCTGGGAACACAGTATTTCTGGTGAAACCGACACCCACTTTATCCTCTCCAAGTCTATCGCATCCCGCGAAATTATCGGAGGGGATTTGATGGAGTTGCCCTATATGAAGTACACACGTAGAACATCCGCTTTCTAACAACCACTATATGTCGATGACCGAGCTGGTTTATTAGCAGCTGTTTATCTTATGTTCTTACACTTCTGTGTTTCAGAAACGTCTTCCGAAAAATTGAACTGATAAAATAATACTTCTCGTATCATTTCGTCATACAAGTTGTGTATTGCTCAGCAAACAGTCATTATTTTTAATAACTTCGGTTCCTCGCCACACCATCTTCTCAACATACTTATTGTAAGCGTACGTGCGAAATAAAGGAGCGGATATGTGGTTGAATACAGATATACATAGCGTGAAACAACGATCCCAAGACGCTGAGGCTGTAGCTATATTCTATTCCTTCGGGGTAGCTGGCCAAGGACGAAATTTACTGACCGTCAATTTTTTAGTATCACTTTTATTTTTGCAGGATCGTTAAGTTTTTCCATCTTTTGCCGTAAACAGATCTGAAGAGTAGGAACAGAAAGCACATGAAAACCCCTTGCGCGGGAAGCTCATCGACGGCCGCTATTATTATTATAATATTGCTCTATGTCTTGGTGTCTAGTTATAGAAGTCCTACCTGAAAATTTATCGGGCAAAAGGTTTAACTCTGGTGTATAAGCATAGGACTCACGTTGTTATGCCGTAACGTTTTCAAATAGGTCTTTTATGACAGGACACCGAGACATGAGGCAATATTGATAGCGGCCGTCGTTAGTTTCTTCTGAATATTCAGCCAGCAGCAGAGTCTACAGAACTGATGGTCGTGGGATCAAATTCGAACCAGCGCCAGTTTTTTTTTTTTTGTAATAATCTTTACATCAATTATCATGAAAATCTATAGAAGATTTCATGAGGCTCAACACGGAAGTGCTATGAAAATTTGGCCGGTCGCCTACATGGATATACCCCTGGAATTTTCGTTTTCAATACACGTAGGATTCCGGTTTAAAATTCCCACAGAAAACCATGTGAATGCACGTACGTTTCTTACATGGATTTCCTAGGTGGATTTATCCGTGGTGATTCAGCTGGAAATCTCTTATGTGGGACTTCTGATTGAATATGTTCTGATATTGTCGTATACATATGATTGGATCGAGATAGATATAATCGAATATAATGTACCACGTATCGATATTTGTACACTGAAAGAAATTTTATTGCACTATTTCCTTTTTCGCAGACCTAAAAGTACAATCAAATATGGTATTTCAGGAGCGAACGAGGTACAATCACAAATATTCCAATAATTATGGGACATTATACTATTCCCGTATGTATTGAAATTATCTTAGATATAACAAGAATTACTATATTACTTTCGGAAACATTGTTATTTTGCTGTTGGAAAATTTAAATTGGAAATAATGGTGGGCAATTCCATATCAAGTGATCAGGCTTTTGGGACAAATTTTTCTGATCTTGACGTCGATCTCAGAAAAAGTAGTTCACGACGAAAAAAAAATACTCGCCAAAACATTTTTTTTTTTATTCTTAATAATTTCGAAGTTATGCAACCTCTTCGTTTTGGCGCATTTTTTTTTCAAAAAATCATAACTCCGGCTACGTTTGTCATAGGGAGATCAACTTCGGCTCATTTTCTTCGCAAAAGAATATAAATTTTAGAAAAAAATGGGGCATTGGGATTTCCGATCGCTCAACATAAAATTGTCTGCATTTCCCGAAACAATTAGAGATTGCGGAAAAACGCATTTTTTTTTAATCTAAAAAAAATCACATACCTAGATATATGTCTCCTCTCAGTGCTGTGTAATTTTCAGAGTGGGAAAGCCCGGCGTTATTTTTTTATGGCCTAAAATGTGTATTACGTTGATAAGTACCTTTCATCGTGTAATATTTTCGGCAGACTACTTAAGTATTTAGAATTCAAGAATGGGCTTTTCGGTTCAAATAACATCTTTAATAATGTATTTTGGGCCAAATTATGTTGCTTCAACTTCAAGTTTAATAATTCGACGGGTCCAAATGAAATAAGGGTATCTCGCCGGGCGGGATAGAACGAGTGTATCTCGCCGGGCGAGATAGAACAAGTGTATTTCGGTGGGCCGAATAGAACAAGTGTATCTCGCCGGGCCAGATAGAACAAGTGTATCTCGCCGAAAAGTCAGAATAAGGCTAACTCGCCGGTCAGGCAAGAACAAGGGTAACTCGGCCGACCGGCTAGAACAAGGCTAACTCGCCAGTCAGACTAGAACAAGGGTAACTCGCCCGTCGGACTAGAACAAGGCTATACACGGGAAAAAAAAATGTAATTTCTACGTCTTCGGTAGTAATTATTTGGACTGCATCTTTTTGGAGTTAAATCTACAGCAATTGCGTTAAGGTTTATCAATGGGATTAATAAACCTTAACGCAATTGCTGTAGATTAACTCCAAAAAGATGCTGTCCAAATAATTACTACCGAAGACGTAGAAATTACATCTTTTTTTCCCCCGAGAACTGTTACTGTTGAGTAATAACAGAGGTATTCATACCAAACAGATGGTTGATGATAGTAAATGAGCAGGTTCTTGTCATGACTGTGTGAGCTGATGGACATCATACAAAGATTGTTAATAGCACATATTGTGGTAAAATATTTCTAATAAAGGGAAAAGTCGACCATGAATACGATTTTTTAACGACAAGGCAGCTCGTGCTGAATAATTGGATTCCTGGAACAAGAAAGATGGCTAATAACGTATGATAGGACGTTCCTAATAAAACAAAATGTGAATAATAAAATGTAACATTTTTTTAAAGACACAGAATTTCGACAATAAATGATTAAAAATGTTGATTGAGAGGATTATTGTTGATAAATGATGAGATGTGTATAACTCCAAACTTTGTTGAAACATACTAAAATTGGGGTAGCAAAAAAGATTGTTCATTTCAACTTCTGCCAGCTTACGCTTCGATGATTACTCGAGTTTCAATACGCAGATTTCGTGAAGAGAAGCTATTGTGGGCCCGTTGGGCCTCAGGGAAAAACCCGGGCTGTCGAGTTACACGGAAAAAAAAGATGCAAAAAGACAGCATCTTTTTGGAGTTAAATCTACAGCAATTGCGTTAAGGTTTATGTATGAGATTAATAAACCTTAACGCAATTGCTGTAGATTTAACTCCAAAAAGATGCAGTCCAAATAATTACTACCGAAGACGTAGAAATTACATATTTTTTTTCCCGTGTATAGTCTTGTTCAAGTCCGACGGGCGAGTTACCCTTGTTCTAGCCTGACTGGCGAGTAAGCCTTGTTCTAACCGTTCGGCCGAGTTACCCTTGTTCTAGCCTGACCGGCGAGTTAACCTTGTTCTAGCCGGTCGGCCGAGTTACCCTTGTTCTTGTCTGACCGGCGAGTTAGCCTTATTCTGACTTTTCGGCGAGATACACTTGTTCTATCCCGCCTGGCGAGATACACTTGTTCTATCTGGCCCGGCGAGATACACTTATTTCATTTGGACCCGTCGAATTGTTTCAACTAACATTGAAAATTCTGCAACTATAGGCCCAACGAATACTCATAATCCACGTAAAAGATTATATTTTGTGTCACGAAAATTGTTCGGAAATAGAAAAGACTTACATGGATTATGAGTATTCGTTGGACCTATAGTTGCAGAATTTTCAATGTTAGTTGAAATAATTATTAAACTTGGAGTTGGAGCAACATAATTTGGCCCAAAATACATGATTAAAGATGTTATTTGAACCGAAAAGCCCATTCTTGAATTCTAAATACTTAAGTAGTCTGCCGAAAATATTACACGATAAAAGGTACTTATCAACGTAATACACATTTTAGGCCATAAAAAAAATAACGCCTGGCTCTCCCACTCTGAAAATTACACAGCACTGAGAGGATACATATATCTAGGTCTGTGATTTTTTTTCAGATAAAAAAAAAAATGCGTTTTTCCGCAATCTCTAATTGATTCGGGAAATGCAGGCAATTTTATGTTGAGCGATCGAAAATCCCAATGCCCCATTTTTTTCTAAAAAACTATATTCTTTTGCGAAGAAAATGAGCCCAAGTTGATCTCCCTATGACCAACGTAGCCGGAGTTATGATTTTTTGAAAAAAAAAAATGCGCCAAAACGAAGAAGTTGCATAACTTCGAAATTATTAAGAATAAAAAAAAATGTTTTGGCGAGTATTTTTTTTATCGTGAACTACTTTTTCTGAGATCGACGTCAAGATCAGAAAAATTTGTCCCAAAAGCCTTGATCACTTGATATGGAATTGCCCTGGTAGTGATTCTTCAGAAGTTTTGCTAAGATTTTTTTTGAACTTGCTATCCAAAATAGCATAAGTTGCAATAAATTTTACGGAACTCCACTATTCTCAATAAGAACGCACATTGAAATGAGAAGCGCTCGTGCCGTTTGCAACTCGGAATTCAGGGAAATCGTGAAACGCTATTGTAAAAATTGCCGAATTTTCTCGAACTGAGCCGAGTTTGGCCGAGGAACAGACAGACCGGTGGCCGCCATTGCATTTACTGCCGATTCTACAATCAAGTTCGTACGTCTGAAAGACACATAAATTACATCAATCAGTTGTTCACTCCTTTCTTCTATGAATTCGAGGACATACATGACGTGGTCAAATGAACAATCAGAGAGTCAATTGATGCATATTTCTGAACAATTCATCATTACCCTTGGTGAACCCATGTATCGAAACGTTGCAGAGTCATTCGAGCGGTGGTATAGCGCAATGGTTAGGGCGTACGACTAGTAATACGAACAGCGCGAGCGTTCCGGGTTCAAACCCTACCTAGGTCTTAGAAAAGCGAAGAAACTTACAGCGAACTCAAATGCGTTTTAATTCGCATGAATCATCGAATCTGCGTCAGGGTAGCCTGAAACACCGGAAATAGCCAGGAAACAGTTTAAAAAACCGGCCCGTCGACTACTCGTGGCTAGCAGCATTGACCCACATTTTTCAGTAGAGGTTTAGAGCAATGCCTCTAATATCAAACCCTGCGAGACCCTATTTTAGGTACTCGATGCAAATCACTATTGTATTTTTGGTGTTTGAGTCCATAGAAAATTATAATATACAGATTCAGAATTTCTGGTATAATTTTTAGGTAAGAGTCTAACATTCTTGGGAGTTATTCAACAAAATATATGAACTCTGCATTTGAATACTTCCCATTGTACTTTTCGTAACTATACGTCGTTCGCCCTGAAAATGCTATCCCCCAAAAAAGCACCTCTGGTGCAAAAACCTTCGCCAAGTACATTAAAATCTTCCTCCAAAAAATTGTCTTCCACAATAAGTCTTCCTCCAAAAAATAGTCTTCCACAAAAAGTCTTCCTCCAAAAATTCGACTACCACAAAAAGTCTTCCTTCATAAACATCTCTAAAAAAGGATTGAAATCAGATGTAACTGCCAAGTACAACAGAATACGAATGAAATCCTACTACATGGCGTTGTGCTCGTTCGCTCGCTGCGCTCGCTCACTCGATTGGTTTTTTAAATAATTTGTGACGTCATAAAAATTAGGAGCAAAAAGTGACCAACCGATAAAATTGTAGAAAAAAAAATACGAACACATACATTTGTGAAAAAAAATTGTAGAACAAAGTTTTGAAAATAAAAATTTGAAAAGAAAAATTTTAAACAAAATTTTGGGAGTGGTACTTGGCGGGCTTTTATAGCAATGTATTAGACTGTCACGTAAACATGTAACCTAATTTCACTTGCCCACACCTGGCCCGCAAAGTACCACGGACAAAATTTTGTTTAAAATTTTTCTTTTCAAATTTTTCTTTTCAAAACTTTGTTCTACAATTTTTTTTCACAAATGTATGTGTTCGTATTTTTTTTTCTACAATTTTATCGGTTGGTCACTTTTTGCTCCTAATTTTTATGACGTCACAAATTATTTAAAAAACCAATCGAGTGAGCGAGCGCAGCGAGCGAACGAGCACAACGCCATGTAGTAGGATTTCATTCGTATTCTGTTGTACTTGGCAGTTACATCTGATTTCAATCCTTTTTTAGAGATGTTTGTGAAGGAAGACTTTTTGTGGTAGTCGAATTTTTGGAGGAAGACTTTTTGTGGAAGACAATTTTTGGAGGAAGACTTTTTGTGGAAGACTATTTTTTGGAGGAAGACTTATTGTGGAAGACAATTTTTTGGAGGAAGATTTTAATGTACTTGGCGAAGGTTTTTGCACCAGAGGTGCTTTTTTGGGGGATATCACTCCTTTTTGTAAAATTACGTTGAACCACCTGATATTTGTGCTCGCTCGCTACGCTCGCTCGGTCGGATTTCTATAATTCATAGAAGACATAGAAGATATTGTACTCCAACGAATAAGTATAGGTGAAGATTGTTATTCAGATAGAACGAAGGTATTTCGCTATGGAAAACAGATCCAATAAAACTCTGAGAAGTCTATTAGACGAATATGGAACGCTAATATGCAATTATCAGAGTCTTCGAATGAAACGTTATTGTTTGTCAACTGGCTGTCATATGAAGCAGCCAATATATAATGAAGTTAACAAATTGGTGAATATTCCCAACGTGTAACCCTGCGTGCAACCCTCCTTTTTTCTCATCCGAACTTGAGACCGGCATTGGTGGAGTTACTTGCACGCAGGGTTATAACTAGTTGCCGCTGTCATGTCATTATTTTTAAATTTGCGAATTTGAATTTTGAATATATACGTATATATAAAGAGTCCGTCCAGTACTTTTGTATACGGTATGCAGGGTGCGGAAAAAAACTGTAACCCTCCCGCGGTGAAACTGTGACCCTCCTGCGGTGAAACTGTAGAAGCAAGGAATTTTGGCAGCGGTGGGCAAAATCTTCTGCGCGAGGTTTCTTGCGCTTACACCTTCATCGGAGAAGGCTGAAAATTTTTTTTCACAGTCTATACTACCATTACTCAGGAACTGTTGGAAAAAAATTTTATTTGACATCTGATAGCGATTCACAAAATTTCACCGAAGTCTCCCCTCAAGGGAATACGTTGGCCGGATGAATACTTTTCAAATTGTCCGACAATGAACTTCAGCATAAGTGGAAATCCGTATCCTGCCATGCTCCAGTATAATGTTTTTATGATTTCCTACAAAAATAATAACAGTATGGAAATATCAAAATCAATTAATAACTGTCGATAAACACTCAATAAAGTCTTCCGAGATGGTACTTCTGTTATTAGAGTGCATGGCAAGATTCGTCCGTTCCCTCCGGTCCATGAAGGTATTCTTATCGTCAGAATCCGATGATTTGACGTCGTGTTACTCGAGTGCTCCAAGAGCTGTTCCGCAACGTGAAAATTTAAAGCTAAGTCATCGAAGAAAACCTCCGGAGCATACTGCAGCGTACACATTTTCTCTGTGGAGCTAGAACTAGGCGTGGAAAAATATAACCAAAACAATTGAATGATTTAAACGTAACTCCTGAAACCGGGTAGGAAATGTGTACGGAGCTCTATAATCGCCTCGAAGCGTATTCCGAGTTACGTCTGCTCTAGACTGTCCGCCGAGATATACGTCTGTTATTCCTTAGGACTCGTCGAATATCAATAAATCGCTCGTCCGAATTAATATTTTTACACAAGACAGAGCATGATGCGAACGTTCAACAACGTAGAGTATTATTTCAATTCAATTACGATGTAGCACGATCAATCCCATAGGTTATGTATTCCCAAATTTCAATGACTTATCTCATTCTCGTAGAAATCATATATTCACTTCAGTGGAGAATCGTAAATTTCATTGTTTCTTATCCCATCATAAATAAGTCGTAAATAACGTCACATTATTATAATATTTCCAGCGGTAACAATAGTTAACATATGCGAATTCGTGATAAAAACTGTTGTTGACCGCTTCGTCAACCTAGCAGAACCTAACCTCACTTAATCTAGCAGCCGCACTAGTAGCCGACATGCAAATTATAAAAGCGACCAATGTTCCCGAAGCCTGTGATTGATCCAACTGGTTCAGATTCATAACCTCATAACTTAATTATTCCATCAAACTGGCTCAAATCTTGATCTTACTTATCACACGTAGCAATAATGAGCAGACCGAAATGTTCCGTTACTGATCGATTCTCTCGATCTATTACATTTAAAAATGGCGGCTCGTTTACATGACACAAGTGCCATCTAGCCGCGGATGTGGTGTATTCAGATATAATATATACCATTGCCGTAGAGGCGAAACAGCTCCCGTTCGGGTAGCCAGGTTATTTAATTATTATTTAATTAATTATTCGAGTTTTCTTCACGGTGTATTGAGAATATACATGTTATATTGAATTCTACATCTGAAAATACTTCGCGCAAGACTCATCAATCGGAAAATAGAAGAAACAGCCGGAAAAATCTGCCGAATTCAATCTCGACAACGGCGCCACCTGGGGATGACTACGTGTACTCTCTCTATACTCTTCTGCTCCCTGCGTAGTCTAAAATGGAGATCGCCCTTCTTCCCTAATTTTTCATACTCATAGCGATTTGCAAAGCCACGTGGCTGGGGAGGAGATGACGGAGACGAAATTCCTTGAGTGAAACGGACCTGCCAGATTTTTCAAATGATAATACCTCATCTTCTCGTGCATCGATTCGACCGAAATAGGGCTTAAATGAAATCTTTTCGTGCCGCCAATCTAATATTAATTCTTATAAGACCCATAGATATCGCGAAATGGAAGAAAACTGAGATTCTGATTACCCCCACCACTGCGGACAGCTCCCGTTCGGGTAAATAGACTCGGTGAGTCTACGCGCGGCGTTTAAATTTTTTTTTTTTTAATGTACTTGGCGCGAGACTCTACCGAGTCTCTTGATATTTTATTGTACTGTTGGGAGCACGAAAAAACAAATAGTGTAATAAAATTTCTTTCAGTGTATTTGTTACCCCTATATCCCGATCCTACTGCCTGAGGCATTTTCTTCGTTTGGCTACAATGAAAACATCTAACGCAATTTCGTTGCTACGATTGCGCCAAATATTGGGGAGTATTATTTACACTTCGACTTGGCCTGTTCCCTCTTTTCTCTGTCCACCTCCCACAGCTGGAATAAATTGAAGTCTCACTACGTTTAATAGTTGCGAGTCTCGTTGATCTGAAATAAATGTGATTCTCGAAAATGGAATCTGGTAGGTGTTCAGAAGTCGGTTGCGCATCCCAGGTCTCCAATCACCGAAGTATGGATGTATAATCGACTCGTTAGTTTCCGTCCGACTGATTATCTACGTTCCGCAATCATAACGATAATGAGATCCGGATCTGTCATTGCTGATTTGCGGTTATTCAAACGTGGTTTTGTCGCAGCAATCATAGAACACTTTGGCATCTGCCTCGTTGGTGGAAGTTCCGATATCAGCTAATTGGTTCCCAGAATATTCGATATGAACTCATTGGCGGTTTACACTGTGGGTCCATACCTGAATCTTTCTGCTCGCTATAGTCAGATGAAATAGCAACGAAAAATCCGTGGTCAGTGACCCAGAAAACCTTCGGTTACGAATTTCAACCAAGATTCAAATATTTTTATAAGAAAGGGATTAGATTAGAGAGATAGAGACGTCACTCTGAAGATAATTGGAGGTGATTCTCTACGCTTCAAGACGTAGAGATGTAGTAAAAACTCAACTCAACGTTCCATTCTCTGGGTGCTCACAATAGCTTTCCTTCTTTTCTAAAAACAGAAAACGGGAAGTTTCAAAAACTACTCATGATTATCAAAGACTCACGTACGTAAAAAAAATTGTTTTCCCGAAGGACACAGGATAGACTAATTTTTCCCACCACTCAAACCTGACTAAATTTCTGTAAGGTTTCACACCATTCAACTTTATCGTACGCTGAGGTCTAAAGAGAGCGACAAAAATTATTTTAACGAGGTTACTCAATAACGGGAAGAAACTTTTCAACCGCCTATTATTCCATGAGGCATTAATCATCCACACCCACATTCCACTGGAGCCATTCTTGCTGGTGGTATCAGCTTATAAGCGTGGTTACAAGACAGCTCGCATGATGCACTTTTGAAGTTTAGAAGGTATGGGAAATTATCCATACCTACGCACAGTGGTCCGAAATCCCGAAATAGCGGACAAAAACCGATTTCATTTTTATTTTTTTCTAGGGACTTTTAATGGTTAGAATAGTTGTAGTGGTACCCCTACTATGTGTTATGACCGTTAAGAAAGGGGAAACGTCCCTACCTGGCTCAAGAATGCATTTCATTCGGGAGCGTCGGGCCTGCCGCATTGTTTGCTCGTCGCGTGGCGAAATAACATCAAAGTTTAGAAGCGTCTACAGCAGTGAAAAGTTAACGGATTTGCATCAAACAAAATGGATTCTTCTCCGGAAAGTAAGTACAATTCGAATGTCCTGCGTGGAAATATTGATAACAATATATGAGGTAGTTAATCAATAATAACGGTGGTGGTGTTTTCCTTGGCCACGTTCTAAAAATTCGTGCTAAAAAAAGCAATAAGTCAAAAGTCTGGTCAGGTCGGGCTCTGAATCCAAATGGACATTGTTGCTTAGACATTTCTCTAAAACATATCCAAAAAAGAGCTGCCCATAATTGCCCCTTTGGCTTTTATGATTATTTTTGTGGGAAGATGTGTGCACTTTCGGCAGTTTTTCGTAGTTTTTGCGTCCATAATGTGGTTTACAGGAAATCGGTAAAAAGAATCATGTTAAATAATCATATTTTTTAATTCTTACAGATCCTCCGGATAATACCAGAGAAATTTCTTTCACGAGGAGAGAAATTTTCGAATTCGTGAAACCGATCTTGAATGGGAACATCAATGCGCTCACTGAAATTATTGAAGTACAGGTTGCAAAAAAAACAGGAGCATCCATACATTTTGCCGCAAAATCAAAAAGATGCCCTGAAAAAATTAGTATCCGAATTCAGGAAAAGGTGGCAACAAGCTAACAGGACAGAAGAGAGATTCTCCGAAAAATTCGGCACCTGGCTCAACGTTCCGGTATTTTTCACAGCTGAAATTAAAGTTCCGACGACTTCCACGGAAAGCACAGCGGGGCCCGGGCGTCCTTCGACGAGCTGGGACGATTTGAGTGACAGGTCAAAACGGAGAAGGACAGACAAGATTCCTGAACAATATAGCGTCCAAGAACTGGCCTACGCTACACAGATGGGTCTCCGGGCTTCTGGAAATTTAGAGGCTTCGAAGGTAATTAGGGATGTCTCAGAAGGCAGTCCATCAACCGCATCAAAGTACCGGAAATCTATGGAACATGTTCCAGAAAGAGTGTTGACAGGGAACGAAGTATTATCATTCGTTGTAGAAGGTGGAGTGACGAAACATACATATCAATTACTACGTTCGACAGCCGCCAAGATAAATTGTAAAGGATGGCCGCCTTATAGTACTGTATTAGATGCTACGAAAAAGTGTTACCCTGATAAGTCAGAAATTTCTGTAACTGGAAGTGCAGCTACAGTTGGACTCCAAGCATTGCTGAATCATACAGCTGGACGATTATTATTGGCACAATCGGACGTTATCAGAAGTCTTCCCGAAGACAAACTTGCTGGTTTAGAATTGATATGCAAATGGGGATGCGATGGCACTTCTGGTCAAAGCAATTATAAACAAAAATTCAGCGACGAAGATGGCAATGAATCGGATGCCAACATTTTCTTTATTTCACTTGTTCCCTTGCAAATCTATGATAAAGTCAATCCGCAGATTATTATTTGGAAAAATCCGCGTCCTTCGTCGCCAAGATCTTGTCGTCCGATAAAAATAGTTTTTTTGCATGAAACTGCCGAAGCAACTAGGACAGAAGTTGATTGTATCGAAGCGCAAGCAAAAAACCTCGTGCCATATGAAACCATACTTGACGGAAAAAAAATTAACATCGATTTCAATCTTGTTCTAACAATGATAGACGGTAAAGTTTGTAATTCGATTACGAATACATCGTCAAGTATGCGTTGCTACCTTTGTGGCGCTACGTCTAAAGATTTCAATGATATCGACAAGATGTTGCAAAGACCGAACAATGAAGATTACTTCAAATTTGGAATATCGTCGCTGCATGCTTGGATACGGTTTTTTGAATGCTGCTTGCATGTATCTTACAAATTAGACTTAAAAAAGTGGCAAGCGCGCAAAGAGGATAAAGAAGGACTTGAGAGAAGAAAAAAAAATATACAACAAGGTTTTCGTGACCAATTAGGGCTTATTGTTGATCAACCGAAACAATGCTACGGAACTTCAAATGACGGAAATACAGCTCGGCGGTTTATCGAAAATTCTGATATCTCTGCTTCTATAACGGGAATTGATGAGGTATTGATAAAGCGATTTCACGTGATATTGCAGGTGATTTTTTGTGGGTTCGCAATCAATATACCCAAATTTCGCGACTACACGGAAATTACTGCAAGACAATTTATTGTCCTGTATGGGTGGTATTACATGCCAACAACAGTGCACAAAATTTTGATACACGGTCCCCAAATTATTGATTCATTGATATTGCCTATCGGACAAATGTCCGAAGGAGCTCAGGAATCGTGTAACAAATATATTAAAGAATTCCGGCGAGATTTTTCACGAAAATGTGATCCAGCTAAAACCATGGAAGACGTTTTCTGCAGACTTTTGATAACGTCAGGTCCACTAGTATGTAGTTTGCGTACAGTTCCTCCTAAGAAACTGAAATCGTTGACCGCAGATGCGGTTGAACTACTCTCTAAATCTGAATCAGCGAAATTTCGCTGATTGTCAGCGAATAGTCGCTGATTGAAATAGCTATAAGTATACCACTGAGAATCAGCGAATAATCGCTGTTTGAATCAGTGAAAAGTTATATCACTGAATCATTCAGTGAAAGTTTCACTATTTGAATCAGTGAAACAATACTTCACTCATTTGACTCATTCAACCAGTGAACGTACCATTCGAACCGGTGATCTCGCCAACACTTCCCAATCGAAGCAACCAGCTCTACATGATCATCAGTTAAGATTTATTTTTGGGTATTTCTACCTCCAAATGAATCCTCATTGACAACCTTTAAAGTTGGCTGTTAGGACAATTCAAAATTTCACATTCACGAATCTCATGTTGTCAGATGAAAGGAAGGGGTGGAAAAAGTGTAAAATCCTAATTTTATCGTTCAAACAGGTCAGTAATTTATTTCAATACATATTATAAAAACTTACAAATATTTGTTTATTTTTCGACAAAAAAAACTTTCCCGGTTCAATGAACCTCTGCAATAGTAGAGCAGCTTTGCCTCAGGCATTGTCAAGGATGATATTGATCAAGTTGACATGCAGGGAGGAAACAACACCTAATTTCAATATTCGAATTGTTTCCCTCGAAACGCCGAATGCTAGAAGCTCTCTTTCGACTTCTCGCATTGAATACTTTCCGTCGTCCTGCGGCTCGTTCATCACCGGATTTTTTTTATGGCTTGAAAAAAGATAATATTTAATGAATTGGGTTACAAACACAGAACACACAACATACGCTTGTAATTGATAGAGGTTATGTTTGCCTCAATGACACAAAATATTGGCGTGTGGACGCTAGAAAGTATCGAAATGTACTTACCACGTATTGAATAAATAACACTCACACTTTGATGTGGCAAATTCCGTGTTCTTCGTTTTACTTTTTCGTGTTATCGCGAAAAATACCGTCAATAAACACACGCTTGAAAATGGGAACCACACGTGCTGTGACTGCGCTGTGTAGGGCTGTAGTACCAGAAGCGGCGGAAGATAGTGCTGCGAGCGCGGTAGAGCGATTTTCGCTGTTTCTTCAGCGAAACTCGCTGATTCTCAGTGAAATTTTTGTTCACTGATTGTAATAGCGGAATTTCCGCTGATTCGGATTTAGAGAGTATTGATTCCACCTTCAGTTGCGGAATCAAGTCAGATTCCTTTGATTAATACGGAAAGCGATGAATCTGAAGATGACAATGATTTTCCACCGCATGCGTTTGATAGCGAGTAAGTTGTATAGTAGTAGTTGCATTAGTAGAAGTAGAAATCGTAAAATTATATCTAAATAAATGTTCAGTATCATTATAATAGGAATTAATTATTTTATCCCAAACTTCTTCTTCCCAAACCTTCACATGTCGAGTGTCCGAAAAATGTTCTATTCAATTTATTTGCAATCATAATTTTCAAAATCAGACTCTATATTTATCATCAGCAGCCTTGAAGACTCCTAAAAATGTCTTCCGTGCAAATCAAATCGACTCTCCAAAAAGTACCCGTCCATATTAAAACCGCCATTTTGTTTTTGGAAATTCTGACTTCGGATTTGTATTCAGCGACCCCGAAAACCCACGAACACAGATTTTCACCCGAATCCAAAAGGTTTTTGAAGAAATTTTTTACCGTTTTTGATCCGCCATTTTGTTTTTGGAAATTCTGACTTCGGATTCATATTCAGCGACCCCGAAAACCCCCGAATACAGACTTTCACCCGAATTCCGAATTATGTCCGCTTTTTCGGGATTTCGGACCACTGTGCTACGCCTCAGAAAACCTGAAAATACAACTTTACGAAACCGAAAGTTACAGTACATACATAGTCGTATATTAGAATATTTTTACCCAAAATTATTTTAACAAGGTTACTTAATAACGGGAAGAAACTTTTCAACCGCTTATTATCCCATGAGGCATTAATCATCCACACTCACATTCCACTCGAGCCATTCTTGCTGGTGGTATCAGCTTATAAGCGTGGTTACAAGACAGCTTGCATGATGCACTTTTGAAGTTTAGAAGGTAAATGGGAAATTATCCATACCTACCCTCAGAAAACCTGAAAATACAACTTTACGAAACCGAAAGTTACAGTACATACATAGTCGTATATTAGAATATTTTTATGAATGTGGCAAACTACTATCGCCCAAAAGTAGCTAAAATCATCGGCAACCTCATGTGGCTGATTGTTCGCCAATATTCTGAACTTTGTAAGCTATTTATTAACTCAGATGGCTATGTTAATCATACAGAATAAATACGCCAAGATGGGGACTGTGTCCCGGCTGGACTAGAAGCGACCCCATGCGCCCCTGAATACATTGCTATTTCCCAGCAAGTAGGGATTTCTATTTTCACACGGATGACCTGAAAACGATATCAAACTGTCAACTTCTGTTCTGACAGTCGATATTTTTCCAATAAATGGACGGCGTCGTCGAAATTGACATGAAATTCGATTCTCTAGGTTCATTCACTGGGGCAGAGTCTGTTCATTGATGAGGCTCCATGGTTTGATTACTGGGCCAGGGATGTTCACTGATTAGGCTAGAGCGTTTGATGACTGATGGAGTTGCTGTTTTCACTTCAAATGAATCTTTCTCAAAACTATGTTGTTTGAATTAAAAGCTTATTGACAGTGCACTCAATTGGTGCACCCACCCTATTTTTCATACACTCACCTGTCAGAAATCAGGAGATTATATTCTTGAAATATCTGTGATTCTAGAGCTATGTTCGAATGGCATTTTTGATTGTTTTTGACAGTGGCAGACGCCTCGTTCTCTGCACTGAGAGAAAATTATGGGAAAAATTCAAATACTTCCTATAGTAATCGTGGGACTTTGTCGCATTATGGCGATCTATCCTATATTTATAGTTGGGGGTAATATACGGATATAACCAACCAGTATACTGGCACTTGATAACTGCCATACGTATTGTAATATTTAATACAATGTCTTTTCCTATACAGTAGAGTATTCTCTACGCATACTATAATGCAACGTGTTTCAAACATTTCGACATAGTTATCTATACAGTATAGCAATATCTGCCATACAAGGGACGTCCATTTTTGACAAAGTAACGGCAAGTTCAGCGGCATTGCAAAACTTGCAATATATCTAGCACGTTGGTCCTAACGTTTACATATTTTCTGAAAATAATATGGTATACTAGCTGTGTAAATCGTATTGTAGTTATTCCCATACACATAATACGTTTTTTTCAAAAACTCAGTAGGTGACTGGTCCCTTGACAACGTCGTATCCTTTCCTATATACATAGCAATTATTTATCGCATTCGAAAGGCAAAGATTCCCATACTGTGTGGCAGTATTCAGAGCTAGGTGCTGGGCAACGTATCGAAAAGTCCGAGGGAAAGTCATAAAATTTTTCGGCGGGTACAAGGTAGCGGCGTCGTATTGTACGGTCTGCAGTCAGCAGTGTCATTCTTCACAGTGCTACAAACAAGTGCGGACGTGAGAGAGTCTTCTAAAGAAAAGCTGAATAATTGCCCAGTTAGTATTGATTTATAATCATAATTATGCTGCAGTTTTCTATTCTATTTCATTTTATTCAATTCTATTTTAGTCTATTCTCTTATTTATCGTATCCTGTGCAGTTGTTCGATTCATCACCTCAATGAAATATTTGTACAATGTACACAGAGTTCCGACGCAGATTTTTTCGAACTGTACAAATTATCTCCTTCATTTTGGATGCCGTTACTCATTCGAGACGTATTATGTAGAATCGTTGCGATTGATCGGTCAACTAGCACGGGATTAACAATGAGTGATTTTCAGTCGAGTATATTATACAGTACCACAGGTATTCGGCGAAGATGTGCACAATGTCTACATATCAGCACGGCGGACAAGTTCAGACTGTATCGGAGGTGAAGACTGAGGATATATTTTGTGGATATAGCTCGAAGGAAGTTTTTAACTTCCATGTTAAATAATGATACTCAATAAATAAAAAAGGATTTCTTCGCGAAACTGTAATGCATTCATCATCTTATGACAGTCCATTCTGCTCCATAGATAGTAAAAAATCTTGTGTTGCAGAAAATCCACTTAAATTTCGTGTTCATATTGTGTCAATTTTCACATTTCTTTCAGTTGGAACAACAAATGTTCATGCTGTACCAAATAAAAGAAATGTAGAAAAATATTAATAAATAAAATAAGAAAAAATAAACACAATATCAGCACCAAAATTTGAGTGCATTATGTGGAATGCAACATTTGTACTGTATGGCTTTCCTTTCCCCCACTTCGGTGAGATTCACTATACAGTATCCAGATTCGAGTAATATTATGTATCAACATTTTCGATACAGTTGGGTATAAATTACCACCGAGTATTGAACTTTCAGGCATGCTGTATAGAGATATTTCCTATACAATACAATTCTTTCCAGTGTGATGCTAGTGTGATGAATTTAGCTTTACGATAGTTGAGTCGAACCGAATATACTATATGACCTCTCGCTGTTATGCCAGTAAGACAATTTTTACCATACTGTGTACAGGAAGAATTGCTTCGCGATATTTCGCATACAGTATTGTAGAAACTACCATATTGCCACAATGTCCTACGATTGCAATACTTTATGGCAATCTTTACTATATTTTTTCAGTAGCCGTTTCCACGAGCGTTTCCATAAATTTCTCTCAGTGTGACTATATTGCACATAGATTCACCAGACGAAATTCCGTTTCATTGACACGATTAAAATTATTTTGATAAACCAAATCAAAATAAAGTGCGCCCTCAATTCCTCTGATCAGTTTCGTAAATTCATCGTCTCGCTTCGAGTAAATTTGCAAGCGCGTTCGTCTGTTATTGGATGATGAGGAGATTTTTTCTTCGAATTTGTAATATTAGTTTGTGTCTTTGTCATTTTTTCACAATATACCCACACGGCGGAAAATATTTCATGCAAATAATAAAACTCTACAGCAAATTTTTCAAATCTGGAATCACAATTCAATTAGATAAATACACAAATTTCTAGCTCAACCTGTATAGGATTTTGGGCACAATCTGTAAATAATAGCATCACCAGTTGGGAAACTAGGAGGCACGAGCGTAACATTCCTGGCCAGATACTGTCTAGCAGTACAGTGCCTTCAAATATATCTGGGCCAAAAAATAGTGAAATTTTTACCAGGTACGTCCGGATTTATTTTAGAAGCGTTCCAGAAATGTTGCTGTCAAGTATGCTGACATCAACATGTTTCCGAAATATTTCAACCATCTTTGAATGGTTCAGTGCCTGAGTAGCCTAACCAAAAAATTTAAAAAAAAAATTGTTTTTGGTGTAGACATTAACCTGTACCTATAAATCATCAAAACCAAGTCTGCCACATAGCGGAGCTGGGAGCGAATGAGCATATCTGGCACTCCAAATATTCAAGTGAATAGGGGGTTTGACCATGTGTGCTTTTCTCTGCCATACCACTGGAATAAATGTTGCCATTTTGCGTTACATATTCATAACTTCAACCAAAACAAAGTGAATGTAATTGTCAACAGTTCGAATCGCAGAGTGAAAGTTGGGATGCGGTTCCCTGAAATGGCAAAATATTTTGTTGTTTTTGCGGGCTGTTCGCAAGGAGATACGTAATTTCTAGAAATATTCTACTGGATTATTAAACCAATAGATTCTGTAGGTGACATATTTATTAGATAGCCGAAACGTGAGGCTAGGGAGGTTTTACCATATAATTCTCGCTGAATATTTTCCAATAATTAGCCGAACAAAAATACCTGCTGAAGCCATGACAAAATGCATCAATGTGTGTTGTCAATGCCGAAAAAATATCCTTGGAGCAGCGAAAAAATCAGAGGTCTGGCTTGAGATCGATCATGTGAGCTTAGGATGCTATGTTGACAAAGTGAAGAATATAATCATGACACGTTCTTGATAGCTGACCACGTGTCTTCTCAGAATTTTTCAGACGAAGGTGAAGTATTATTAAAGAAGTATACTTGGTACGTACAAACAAGCTCAATTACGTAGACTGCGCGAAAGTTTCACATTGAGAGACTCGGAAAAGTTTCGCGCCAAGTACGTTAACAAGAAGTTTTTAATACGCCGGGTGAGACTCGGACCGAGTCCCTTTCCGGAACGGGAGCTATTCGGGTGATGGGAAGAATTATAAACTCTTTTCTCTTTCGCCTCGCTATATACAAAGTACAGATTGAAACATTTATTCTACTGTTGCAGTCCTATTTCGATGTAACAACGTGAAGTCAACGCGTATTTATCTTCCCACGAAAACGGTAAGTTCTCCCATCGGAGTGAATAGATGACCACAGAAAATTTCGAAAAGTAGGTATTGGTTACATTATATTGGATATAACAGGCGTTCCGAAACTGGTCCGGTAGTGGTGACTTGTGATAACCATAAATCGCATATCACACCCGAAGGATGATGGAATAACTTTCGTAACTTAACCACCACGTCACAAGCTACAGCCTAGATTAAACATATCTAGAATGCTGATGTTGACGATCATGTGGTAACTCAGCCAGTGAAACCAACTACGGTCCATGACATTCCAGCATAGGATTATCCAATGTTTGGTGGGGAAGGTTTTCTCAGTTCATACGTAGTTGATTGGGCTGCGACTGTTGCTCCTAGTTTCACCTCAACAGTTGCTACAGTATTAGTTCTAAAAGAATCGTTGGCAGCCGGAGACACCAGACCATCAAACTAATCCTGTTCGAGACAGTTATGTAGCCAAGTGCTTTAACTTTTGTGCTGTCCAAAGAACTCGGACCATTTCCAAGAGCCAGAGCCAGAAAATGGACAAGCTCTTGAAAAAAGGTGCCGAGTCGTGTACTAACGGATACCCCGATTAGAACAGTCATAGAAGAAGCATACGAAGAACGGCGGGAGACGTAGAAGAAAACAGAAAAAGTGGAAAAATAGTGAGCCACTAGGAAAAATAAACTCAAAACTGGTAGCAAGGTGCCAAGAGAAAAGAATCCAAAAATAAGGGTTGGTTAAATTTTATGATTTCTACTACTCGTAGAAGTAATTCCGTACAAAATGTTAATTATTTTGAACATAAAAATGTGTGCAATGATAGTTTGATGCAAGTCCTAGTTTAACTACTGGTTAAGCCTACCCGAAAGTCCTGGTCAAACCTCCCACAGCCCCCATAATCCCCTTACCTACTACACGGGAGGTTTGACCACAGTTGCACACTTCTGTAAAATTAAATGTAATTTCCGTTTTGAGTGGATGAAAAATTATTGAATGACTCAGATACCTTCCGCAAATTACATAGCATAGTGTATAACGATAAACGAGATGATGCAACAAAAATCTGGTGAAGCCTCCCCAGTCTCCACTACGCGCGCCTAAAACGCCTATCCCACAGAATTGAAGAACAAATAGGTTATTTATTTCGGCAGGTATAGCAATAATTTCCATTATCATGTGGGTGAAAATTGCTGACGTAGAATTTACCTCGATCCTATAAAAAAAAGGCACTCCGTTTTCAACGATCGTGTCTAACTATGAAATCCACCCCAAAATCAAATGCGTACATACCTATATCAATTCTGGCGCTCTTCGATTCAGCCCATTCCCTCGTCCATGTGGACTGAAGAATCTGAAAAAATCAATAAAAATCATTCAAAAAACTATTCTCACATAAGTAACTTGTTATAAAAAATATGATGAAAAACTGCGAACACGAGAGTAGCCTAGACGGAAAATACTTCACCGCATCAGCCTACATAGTATCTGAAATACAGTTCTTGACATGCAATATTTTTGTTGTTATTATTGCACATCAGAGTCTTCGCCAGAATCTGGAACTGGAATTAACTGAGTACTATTGATATTTTTAGATCATTTTTCAATCTGTGCAATGCGAAGAAGAGGTCAATTTTTTCCTGTGCTTTATAGATGCTGCAAAATAATGTAGGTATTGATGATTTCCTCAAAAATATTACGGTATTTCTTATTCTCTGTTTTCAGAAATGTCTCTGTTTGTTTGAAAGAAAAAATAGCCCCTAATTCCCTATGAATTTTATTTATTTTTTTTTTGTCAAAAATAGGTTATTTTTTGTCAAGTTTGATGATGTTCTCGTTTTCGTTGATAAATATTTTCGATAATAACTTAACTTTCATACGTTTCTGAAGAATCACGCCTTATTTTACACCCCAACCTTAACCTTGACACTCGAACGTAAACCTTGACATCTCAACTTTAAACCAATTAAAGAACGAGCTCATCCAATCAAAATTAGACTGAAATATCTTGAACTGTTCAATGTGACACAATATCTGCAGATTGATGACAAAACTGCCAAAGAACGATTGATTTTCATCTTTTCAAAATTTTAAGGGACAAACTTCCAGCTTGGATCAGTGTCTCGCTCATTTTTATTGAGTGCGAGTGATGTGGGTATAGCCAAAATGTATGCCGATTCATTATCGTTAGGATGATCGGGTATTTTCCTTCACTTTGATTCGCATTTCTAGAACTGGAATTAACTTTTCATCTCTACAGCGTTGGAGCAAACATAATCATCTACCAAAAACACGTTTGTTTTGAATGAATTAAGGCTTGACTTTGGTGTAATTTAAAAAATGTCTATTAGAGGTCGTATGAAGAAATCGTTCCAGCAGTTTTTGAATAATGTTAAATTAGAGTGTGAAAAAAAATGTCAGCCTTTTGCGCTAAAAGTGTAAGCGCAAGGAACCTCCCAAAGGAGATTTGGCCATACCATCATTTAAAAACCGCTGAAAGTAATTTTTACACTAAAGAACCTATTTTTGCCAAAAATTTCACCGCAGTCTCCCCTCAATTATTATACACGCATGAGGAAGGGAAAAATCAGCGGAAACGTGGGAACAATATAACGAAAAACAAATTAGGAAAAAAAAACAACTCATTTTCGAAAGATAGTACAAGCAATACGACGTTGGTGGAAAATTAAATTGCTAATCGGCGGAGCGGCACAGTTGAGTATCACCCTTTCCCCACACAACCTGATTAATGCAAACACGCGTCCGGGTAGGAGATACGCACCGCAATTGGATAACGCGGCGTGACAAAGCGTTCGTCGACAAAATGGATTACCTCCAGGCCACGATGTACAGAGTCGTAGACACCGCGTCAAATAGATAAATCACCCCAGCCCTCACCGCGTTATTGAAATTATCAATGAAGGCTTATACTTTAATTTGAAAAATAGTCTCGTTGACCATGAGTCAAGTCATACATTGTTTATATTTTGAAACAGCAATGAGAGTGATGCGGCGGTACTTATATTTGTGAATCAATCTTCTCACCCTCTGAATACTGCCTTTGGATAACACATATATCAGAGTGCATTCCATCTAAGCCATACATCCAGATCGAAGACTACAGGTAAGACCAATACTATAGCATAGACACTATAGACGGATACTTGATGACGTAGTTCCGTGTGACCTTCCGAAGTATTCCGAGGGACTAGAGCACCGCAGTGCGACACCCGGACTGATTCGATCCGGACCTAGGTATGTAATATTATGTTACAAAAATATATGCCGAGAATTCTGGCGCACTGGGATCCTGCAGGAGCATCGATTGCACGAGACCATCACATACATTATCACACTATCGCATTCTGATGAGCGTGATGCAGAGACGGTATTGGCCACGTCCTGTAGTCATTGAGGTAGACAATACGTACGTACTCAATCCGGACAATGTTATCAGACTCATCCGGGTAACCAACATACATCCGATCCTCATTGCAAAATGCAATTTCACCACAGTGAGTTGAGGGACGCAATCAAATTCCGAGGTGTGATCCTCGTCTAGGTTCCCTACTGAACCTAAAAAGGTAGAAGATGAATATAAATTTGTGGATAAAAAGGGATGGATATTTCATACCACCACTGGCTACCCAATCAAAATACCTCTATGGCTGTTGGATCAATGAGAAAAGGATTGAAAGTACGACAAGCCGTTGACGCGCGCACCCCGTTATTTTTTTTCATTCCTGCGATGGGAGGTTTGATTTCCCAAGCCTGTATGAAGTGCGGAAATTCTCTTATTTCCGAGGGGTGCAGAAAGGGAAGCCCTAGTACAGGAAGTTTCACCTCTATTTGGGGAAATGGGGCACTTTACGCAATTTACGCACGCTAGACAAACTTCGCAAATTATATACTTTCCAAGCAGGTGTTACAAAAAGTTACTTTTTTTATCACCGTCTGCGGTGTCTCAAATTGGATTGATCCTTTCGTATGTCTGATTCCTCATCGAATTATATCCATCTGTACCGATCTCGTGAATCTTTCTATATCTTGTTGTTCCCGTAGAAAGTTTTGGCGTGGCCGCTCTGCCCTACCTTGCCAGTTTCCGATTCCCATTGTTTTGTATCGTTTTTTGCATAACAATGTTGCTCTGATACTATCTCACCCACCTCAATGCGAAAATGCTAATCAGGCAAATTTTTTTCACGTGGCCTGTTTTGCCCCACCCTGACGATTTTCTTTGCTGTTGGTGAATCCAGATTACATACCGTTTTATATCACTTGTCCCGATGCGGATATGTCAGTTCCCCATTTTTCGTTCCCCACAGGCCTGCTTTGATCTTGCTTTGATATCTGAAACGAAATCACGCCTATCCATTCATATCTCTTTCAATATCGATTGAAATTCGAAGTTGGGCCTACAGTTTCGTGACGCCATATTCTTATCCAATCATATCCACGCGAATCCCTTTCAGTGTCAGTTTGGATTTGAGGTCGCGGGCATATCCTCTTTCGTTTTGGTCCAAATCTATTGCACTGACGATTCACGATCCGTTTCACTATTGCTTCACATTGAACACCACGTCTACGATTTTCTGCCTTCACTCTCCTATCCAATGGTATATCGACTATCTGCCCACAATAATCAGACTTCCTGTCTTCATAATTTGGCTATCCTCATCTATTTCCAACTCTCCATCCGATGTACGGTCTACTGCCCGTCCATACACCCATCGGATTCTATTTCGTTTTCCTTTGGAAATAGGCTTTATTTTCTTCCGAAAGTAAGATAATAACCGATTCACAAGGACAGACCGCGAATGGTATTGGATGGGGAATATCGGAGGTATACATCGACAGGCCCGATTCTGAATTTAGGAATAGAGTGAACACGTGGGATGTAAAGTAGATAAGATGAGATTCAAATCTCTGACCCTTTCTGCAGAAGGATTCAAAGTTATAGTCCAATGGATACAGATTCTATCCACGTAATTCCTGCAGCATCGCAGCGCACACGTCCGGAACACAATATTAAAACAATAAAAATGTCCTTTTCCATTTCCATAATAGCAACTATTTGTCCTTGATCAAGTAAATCTGAGTACTCTGATGAACCAACATCGATTATCAGTTTGGAATGAAAGTAGACAAAAACTGACCACATATTGAATAGAGAATTGAGAATAGTGGAATATAAGCTTGATTTTGAAGTCAAATCATAATAGAAAGGAAGCATTAAATATAAAGATGTAAATAAGAAAACTACGCTAGATTTTAAATTCGAAGCAACATGAGATCCGATTCACGCAGGTGGACGGTGAATAGAATTGAACAGGGAATCGAAGAATTAGAAGAACAGGCCAAAGATTGAAATTTCTCTGACAGCGAAAGAGATTCATTTGGAATCACCGTGCGGGGGTACCCCTCAGAGTCCCGATCGGTGAAAGCCTTGGACGCCCGAAAGTCCCGAAAATGCATTATCCCACCCGCTCTTTGTCCCGAACGAGAGAAGTCATGCCCGCTCTTTGTCCTGAACGAGAAGAGTCACGTCCGTCCCTTGTCCCGGACGCAAATCGTCACATCTTTTCCCTTGTCCTGGACGGGAATTGTCACGGATAGGTATTTGCCGTATTTTCCTAAGCACCAGCGACGGAAAATACCGATCCGTGACAATTCCCGTCCAGGACAAGGGAGCAGATGTGAACACGAATACGGAATCTAGTGACTTTTTTTTGAATGTTTGAAATACCTTCCTTACTGAGGGTTGGCGGGGGTGGGGATCGTTACGCGTTACATGTGACGTGACGCCGAAAGCGTCACGAAAACCGTTACGTCGAAAGCGTCACGAAAATCGTTACGCCGGGAGGGGAGGGGCGGGGGGGGGTTACGTGCTACATGTGACGTCACGCCGAAAGGGTTACGTGCTACATGTGACGTCACACCGAAAGGGTTACGTGTTACATGTGACGTCACGCCGAAAGGGTTACGTGGTACATGGGACGTCACTCTGGAAGCGTCACGTGAAAGCACCACGTACTACGTAAGAAGTTTACGCAGAATGCGTAATTTATACCAAAAATTACGAATTCTTCCACAGGTACTTTGATTGATTGAATCAGACAGGTAGTTTTTTGTTCGAATTAAATTTTTTTATTTTATTAAAATTAATTTATAATCATATAATTTATATGTATGGGCCGGGGGGACATACCGGGTCACGTCGAACAATACGCTGACCCACTTGAAAAACTTGTTAAAGAGGTTTTTTAAACCAGCTTTTAGCGATGTTGGTGAGACAGATGCTAAAAGCGATTCAATTTTAATTGTCTCTTGGAGGCTTTTAAAGTTTTTATTTTTTTAACCAATAGCTATAGGTTGTGCGACCTATGTGCCAATCTAGTGACTTTTCAAGCTCCAAGGGGGCCTGAGGGGTACCCACCGTGTGCGGCATTGAGCCCTCAGGGCCTTCCATAAAACCTTCGTTGTCCTAAATATCTGTAACCTAAAGGGTCGAGATGGGTCCCACCTACCGTTAGTTCGACCTATCCCTAATAAGTAGATAGCCCTTCAGTAGAAGGGTCAGTCTTAATTTGACCCTTTTTTTAGAAAAATCATGCGGGAGGTGTGGGTCATTTTGATTCAAGTGTGACAAAAACGTCGACTGTGGTGAAAAATTGAAATAATAGGCCGTCATTTTATCTCATACGGCCTACAATCTGCAAAGCCGTGTGTTTCAACGTGTGACAGCTTTTTTAGGAAAATCATGCGGGAGGTGTGGGTCATTTTGATTCAAGTGTGACAAAAACGTCGACTGTGGTGAAAAATTGAAATAATAGGCCGTCATTTTATCTCATACGGCCTACAATCTGCAAAGCCGTGTGTTTCAACGTTCATTGCTGAATGGCATTGACGTGAGGTCAGACAGGGAATATCATCGATTATCAAGTACGAGGGTTCCCCATCGCCACCAGAAGGAAGGCAATACTTCGAAAAGAGAGCATCTGCACCCCACAGCAAAACTGGAAGAAAAAGGAGCAAGGTTCACCACTGAGATCATTGTTCCCTCAAAGTAGTTATAATTCTGCACGCGAAGAAGCGTATTTTTGATTAAGTTGATGGTTTTGTGAATTTTTCCGACCATGTTTCCACAAAACAGCGATGCCTTCTTATTCTAGAGTGTACAATAGTTATTTGTGTATCAAGGGCGGAAAGTACTATTTTTCCGAGTGTGCCTTTGGCGGCACGAGCCGAAGGAGAGTTGCTGCGAGCACACTCGCCAAAGTAACCTCGCGCCCGTGATGCACACAATGTTTTTCTCATCACCTGGTCTGCAGAAATGCCTCTTTTCAGACCGAGTGAGCGGACGGAAAACAGGATTTTCCGCCCTAGGGCAGGAAAAAGCGATTTTAACTGACTGTTTACTCTTAATCAAATTAATCGTAAGCCTGATTTCAAGAATAATTAATCCCTTGGTATTACATAACGGTCTTTATGGAGACTTTTAACCCCGCCCCTTATAAATTTCTTGTAGAGTTTGTACACCTTTCCTGTGTATTCTTCTCAGATACGTCCGTCTAGCCCGGCAAAGTATGTACATCCGCTTTAGCCAGTTTGCCGAGATACGGCTGTTTCCTCGAGAACCGTATTTATATGCTGCAGTGTAGATTTTTCATAAACAACAGAGACGGTTAAGTTTATCATTTCTTTTCATGAAAACTGTGAACATATCTCGAAGGAAAGTTATCCGCGAAAGAGTAAATGTTGGTTTGTACAGTCGGAGAAACGACGGATCTGTATCACAAATTATTCGTATGATATATTTTCAAAATGAAAAATATGTATGGGGCCATTCAACAAATACGTTCGCTTTTGGGGGAGGGGGTCAAGGTTCGTGTGACGTTACAAGTCATGGGGGGGGGGGTGTCGGCAAAATGTGACGTTCGGTTTTTGCATAAAGAGTTCGTGTTTTGGCACAAGAATTCCGTAAATTATGAAAAAATGTTGAGCGATAAAACCTTCCATTTACTCAACGAATGAAAAAAAGAGCGAACCCGCACTATATTCGGAATCTTTCTGTATAAAATACGCAATGATATTCAGATGTTGTATTTTTGATACCTCAAACATGTTTCATTATGGACAATCTTGGAAATAGTTTGAATTAGATGGACGAATAGACAAAAAAAGGGCTGGGGGGGGGTCGAGATTTGTGACGTATTATTTTGGGGGGGTCTACTGAAACGAACCATTGTTACATGGGGGGGGGGTCTGAAATTGTCCAAAAAAGCGAACGTATTTGTTGAATGGCCCCTATGGGGTATTCAATGTGAGATAAGAAAAATGAATAGATGAATTTAATTCTAAATATTTCATTCTAATTCAATCCTATCGCGTTAGTATCACTGTCAATACCGTCGTGGCCGAAGTCTCTCAACCAATTAAATTGAAATTAAATCAAATTTCTCCGTCGCATGCGCAGTGGACTGTATAGTTCTAAAGATCATGTAGCGCTCTTTGTCTAAGTGCACGATTATTGCTCGAAATCCAATTTATCGAGTGACCACACTTTTACTAATTTTCATCGCTAGCGAAAATGAAGTGTGCGAAGAGATGTTCGAGAGGTGTTCGGAAAGTGTCTACACGCTTCAATGGCGTGTATTTTGAAACAAGAGTCAGAGTCCCGAACACCTGCGAACACTTCGAGCCGTGACCACTTCACGCACACTTGATGCACATCGTTGAACATTTCCGACACATTTCTGGCACACCAAGTTTAAGTACCCGTGATCGCCGCGCGGCGGCGTTGCTTCTCACAGCCAGGGAATCGCGGTGGGAGCATATATTCGAGCGCGGCACGGTGGGCATGTCACTCGTTCCTGGACTATGGCTGAACCAATACCTCGCAGAGATTCAGGTGTTCACACTTCACGCGGTTTTCCTCCACACTCCATCCACACTCCCTTTACACTCCATTCACACTCCGTGCACAGTCAACGCACATTTCTGACTGCACCTCTTGTTACGCTTTCCTTGCTTCAATTTACATTTCCAGCACAGTTCCCTTCAGACTTTTGTCACACTTTGGCCACATTTCCAAAACATTTGAATTCAACCTTCGGTCACATTCGGTTTCATACTTCATTTTCGCCAGGGATAACCTCAGTATCGGTATTATTATTGGATCCTACCGATGTTGGAGGTGCCCAACTTCGTCCATATTTCACAACGCAATATTCATATGCTCGATGACACATTATGGAGGCCGATTCGTTTTCATATCTGGATTCACAAGCCTGGTGGGCGCATGGATGTCGTACAGGATTCGTAATTCGAGGGCTGTATCGATTCGCTGGGACCAGCCCTGGGATATCAACAATATTTTCAATTATGAAGGCTTCGGAAAAGGATGTGTACATTCAATCGAAGATTAGCAAACCGACGTCAGGGGGGCTAGGTGTATATAAACGTTCATCAGTGCCTGTAAATTTTATCCTCCGCGCGGTTCTCCAGGATTGACCCGAGTAGAAATTTGATAGGGCTAGCCTGATGTGCTATCAGGCCCTGATTGAGCTTTGTTCAGGCGGTCCTGAGTAAGACAAACCTACTGTGGTCCTGAGTAGGGTCCCATCAGGTATCCCTAACAGGGGCACTCCTGATATGGCCCTGGTCAGGATGCTTTCAGGCCACACTTACCAAGGTTTGCCTGCTGGGCCCCTGGTCAGAATGCTATCAGGCAACACTAGCCAAGGTTTGCCTGCTGGGCGCCTGATTAGGATGCTATCAGGCAACACTTGCCAAGGTTTGCCTGTTGGGCCCCTGATCAGGATGCTATCAGGCAACACTTGCCAAGGTTTGCCTGTTGGGCCCCTGATCAGGATGCTATCAGGCAATCACTTGCCAAGGTATGCCTGTTGGGCCCCTGGACAGGAGCGGACAGGCATCCCTTCCCGAGGTGTGCCTGATTGGCCCATGATCAGGATGCTATCGGGCAACAATTGCCGAGGTTTGCCTGTAGGGCCCCTGATCAGGATTCTATCAGGCATCCCTTCCCGAAGTGTGCCTGATTGGCCCCTGGTCAGGATGCTATCAGGCAACACTAGCCAAGGTTTGCCTGTTGGGCCACTGATCAGGATTCTATCAGGCATCGCTTAACAAGGTATGCCTGATTGGCCCCTGATCACGATGCTATCGGGCAACACTTGCCAAGGTTTGCCTGTTGGGCCCCTGATCAGGATGCTATCAGGCAACAATTACCGAGGTTTACCTGTTGGACCCTTGGTCAGATTGGCTTCCAGAGTACATGATACTAGAAAGTGCAGCGCGCCTGTTGCGTCCCTGTTCAGGTTGGTATCAAGCATCCCCTACTGAGGCAAGCCTGTATGGCCGCCAGCAAGGTTGGCGCCAGGCATCCCTTACTCAGGCATGCCTGCCACGCCCCGGATCAGGTCTTCATCAGGCTGTCTTTATTACGGGTTTCATGCCACAGTGTGAAATGTGTGATTCATTAAGAATCAACCATTATTTGGTACACTTTTAACCTGCCGGAAGCACGCAGGATAATCATTTAGATAAATATATTCGAAGCTCTTATTATTAGTAGATCAAAGTTTTCACAATATCTAATAAGTAGTTTGGCGTAGTAGGTAGGGCGTGCGATTAGTAATGCGAGCGAGCGATAGGTCCAGGATCGAAACCCGGTTAGGTCGAGACAATGCGAAGTTCTTCTGAAGTGAAATTGCGTTCTAGCGTTGGTATGCGGCCGAGTATGAGTGGTTCAGCTTACTCAACCCATAAAATTTTTATTTAATCTTTATTTTTGTAGCATCGGATGATACAAACACAAATCCACAAATATGATCAGGGCTTGATCAGGGATTGATCAGGAAGCTTGATCAGGAAGCTTGATCGGGGCCTGATCAACAAACCTAATCAGGGCCTGGCTGTAAAATACTGATCAGAGCCTGGCTATAGAACCTGATCAGGGCCTGGCCGTAATCCTAGAATTTTGCGTTACATTACTGATCAGGGCCTGACCAGGCAGCCTAATAAGCACCTGATCAGGTGGTAAGGTTTGCTTGATCATGCCCTGATTGTGGCCTGACCGAAATTTCTACTCGGGGAATTACGGCTCGGGTTGAAAAATAAGTTGAATGTAGCTCCAAAATTCGGCCAAGTCGACGAAGCAGCTCTCTCAAGTCACGATGTCGAAAAATAATTGCAGGATTAGAACTTCGACAAAATGAGGAATAGAATAACGCTCATTTTATTTTGGAAGGGTTACGATTTTTCAAATCATTCATAAGCCGTTTCCCTTCTCAACGTGATTCATTTAGGTTGCCTCGCATTGTTTTCAATCTTCCACCATTTTACAACTTTGCAACACAAATTGCAGAATAATTTTGAAAAAATTCACCGTTGAAGATCAAGTATGTGGAATCTTGAGTGCGAAACGCATTGATTGCACTAAATACTGTTCTTTACAGAATATTATAGGGAATATTGTAGATACGTGGTAACATCGCTTCGTAATGTACCAGCTATATCTGGTCGAGGTCGAATAGTGGAAAAATTGGGTGAATATAGACGACGAAAGTAGTTCAGAAGAGTACGGGCGGACGCAGAGCCTGCAGGAGAACCTGGGTCGAATCACGAATGCATGAAAACTTCAGCTGGCAAGTCACGCCGAGTGAAAGACATGCATACTAGATGATCAGATGGGGTAGACACCTTCCTTCACCTCCCATACCCATCCTTTCACACTAGGCGGGTTTTAGCGTGGGTGAATAAATGTGTACATGCTCACACGTGTATCCTCTACGCGTGGGGAAGCCTAAATGCAATATATGTATACATAATCGAGCCGGGCGGACTCAGCACGAAGTGGGTCGTGAAATTTTTAAGCCAGCCATAAAAATCCACGTTGCACGATATTCTCAACTTAGTTTCTCCAAACACTCAAATTACCTTTTTTTTCTTCTTCTGATTCACCAGAAACTGATTTACTTTTTAGGATTGGATCATTGACGTTGCACGAATAGTGACGGTCAACGTCTGATGGCTGAAATGAGTGCAGTTTCATGAATAAACTAATCGGAACTGGTTTATTGCTGCTGCAGGACAAAATGAAAAGAAAGTTGGGACATAATCATATTTTGATTATGATTGAGGTTTTTTTTTTTAGCGTCACAGAGAATCAAAGCCACACGGAATCGAATACAAAGAAAAAAGTGTTCTCGAAATCCCTTCGGAGAATTCAGAGATCCCTCAGTTTTCAGGCATCCTCGCCAGCTATCATGAATCTTTATTCGATGTTTCATCATTCGAATATGAGATTTTTAAAATGCTTTTTTTTCATCCATTAGATGATTGATTCTTTTTCAATCAAAAACAAAACAGGTTCGATAAATTCACTTCTGCTCAATGAATGTGCTCCGCTCGGTGTTTATCTAGTACTCAAATTGTGATCCCAATTCTAAAAATGTCAGTCGTCTGTTTCCTTGATGACTCGATGTCGTGAATCAAGGAGGGGATGATAAATGTAGACATTGGCGAGAAAAGTTAAACGAAGTTCTTAAAGTTTCAGAAAGTACATCTCGTTGACGAAATAATTGAACAGCTATGATAAACCAAGAAATAGTATATTATGCTACAAGGGAGGAAAGTTTGCTGCCCGAGGCACGAGCGAAGCGAGTGCAGCGAGGGCAGCACGAACACGAGGTGAAAATTTCGCTCCTCCCGTGTGGCATATGCTATTTTTCACCCGACTTCGATAAAATGGCCTTATTCCGTCGCTGTAACGCGAGTGGAAAGTAGGTAGTCAATTTTTGACCAGAAGGAAGAGAAGTGATTAACCGGACAGAAAAGTAAATTGCCGGGCAAAAAAGTCCACTTTTTTGCCCGGCAATCGACTTTTCATCCCTCTGGTCCGAAATTGACGACTTTCGACCCGCGTTTCAGGGGCGAAATATGGTCATTTTGTCGTAGTCGGATGCAAAAGAACTTGTTTTCGAAAGGAAAGCAGCTGAATACATTATGATCTCCATTTTTTCACCCATATACACGTATAGTTTTCAAAATATCACTTCCAGTCACGAAATTGAAGACGAAGAATGAAAAATCACTGAATACTGAAGAATAACGAAAAGCTAATAGTCGCTAGAATAGAAATAGCCGGGCAATTGGAGATTTTAATTTCTACTTCCGGTTCAACAGAACATCTGACAAGCAACTCGCTTGACTTGACGTAGCGGGTTTGCCTGTTTCCCTCCTGATCTATTTCTTCTTTGATGGTTCGAAAACGAAGGTTTCGAGGAGGGGGCCGCAACGTATTACGTTTAATGTGACGACGATATAAGTGAATTTTAGCGAGGAAAATAAGACGATGTTCGTAGCTGAAACACGTGTGGTTTTCAACATTCAAATAATTCAAAACAAGCATCCGAGCGTTACGCTACCTTCCTGCCCGCAATGATGACAATGAACGAACATTATATGAGAAACCTGTGACGTGAATTGTCTGCGAACGTAGAATTTTTCGTATAACGTGGAAATAAATTTATACTGTTTACATGTAATAATTTCCCCTCTACATTATTTTGACGTGACAACGAAGTAACCCGACAAAATAATCCCCGAAATATAATCCGCTCACAAAAATACAATGCGACATGAAATAAACCCTATAACAAAAGTTTCTATCACTGCAATAGAAGGCTGTAATGAAAATATTTTTCTAAATAAAAATACCTCACCACCGCAATAATACAAGAATGCCTAAAAGCAAAAATACCACAGTTGGAAAATATCCCAAAACCAGAAGCACCGTAGGTTTCTGGGATTATTGTACCAACATCTTATTGGTTTGTTACGCTAATCTTGGTAGTTTGTTGTTTGAAGTTTTCATTGGTCTCCAATAATTGCGCCAAAGTTTTTCCGAGGGTTTCGGAAGTCTTTGGAATTATCCGATTGGAATTCAAAGAATTCGTCAAAATACTCAAATGGTAGTCTTTGAAAGTCTTCGGAAGCCTTGGAAGTCTTTGGAATTATTCGGTTGGAATTCGAAGATTTTCTCAAAATATTGGAATGGGAGTCTCCGGAAGTCTTTGGAAGTCGGAAGTCATCTGTACACCCAAAATCGGAGTGGATAGCCCCTCGGATTTTTCCCTTCGTCGCAGTACGGCTATACACTGTCTTTCAACAACCAAGTAATTTTGTGTTGACATCGAAACTCGATTGATTTTTATAGAACGTTATCAGTTTTCATTAGTTGGAATCATTTCAATAATTTTGATAATGATCAATAAGATCTTTTGTTTTTGTATACACTTAGGTATTTATATTCAATACCGAGACCTTCTTTGTAGAGAGGAGCGAGATTTTGTTGTCACCCCCAAAATAATGTAGCTGTATACATATACTCAAAGTTTCCCAACAAGATAAACGTAATACCTATGGGTCGAAGTGATATAAGCTCTGTGAGATTTGATCATTCGCGGTGCAGTCGGGAGGGTTCCAAATTTAATCTGGGTTCAAAGGCTCTGGACTGGTGCTTAGATACCTTGACTCGGAGCGATAGGGCGTGGCGACCTCACTTTCGCGCAATTAGTTCATTCAACTTGAATACACTTGCTCTTTAAACCGAGAAAACTGTCTCCAGCCATTCTTAAAGTCGCTCGAACTTTCCTGTGAGAAGATTTACCTTAGGGAGAAAATTTGTTTCGTTGTGTTCAACAAAAGTCTCAATTACCCCGTTTTGTTACAGTTTAATTAACTTCCCGTTTCTCTGTTTTCAGAGCAACGAAGAAGTTATTGTAATCACCCTGAAAGTGAAAAGTTGAGTTTTCAATGGATCTCTACGTCTTGAGGTCCAGAGAATCACCTCCAACTATTTCAAGTTCGACATCTGCATGTGTGCATGTACATAGTAAGTATGTAGGTGATCAAATTTTTGTTAATATGACGATATATCGGAAACGAAAGCGCGGATTTTGATCAAATTGGGCTCAATCGACGCGGCTCTCTCAAACCTAGAACTCATCAGACTTTTGTTTTGATCGGTTCAGTACTTTTCGAATTATTTGAATAACAAAATTCTGAAAAACGAATTAAAAGATATCTTGAAAACGAATGAACTGATTCAGATAAAAATGGCTGATTGCGAATCTGGAGTGAGATTTGCAAAATTAAATATGACGGGTCCAAAGTGTTTGAAAAAAAAATTAAATATCGTATTCATTGAAATTGGTATCCGAAGGTTTTTTGAGTCACAGCTACCACGAATTTCCGAAAGTTCGAACGAAATGATAATATTTACGAGCACGGAAACACAGTAAGTTGGAAGTTTGCAAGCCTAATCAGCTTGTTATCAGTATACTATATATACTCGAAGATTTCATGAAACTCAGTGCAAGATAGTTGATAAAACTTCGCAATATCCTATCATTCCAATCTCTGACACTATATTTACCTACCATTCACTCTCCCCTCGGTCCCTCCTTTGTTTGCTCGATACTAGACGCCCGTAAGGGCGCAAACAAGTGAGTCGGTGTATGTGTATAGAGGGGGTGGGCACGTGACTATTTACGTGTCAGGTAATCGTGTGTACTAAATAACCGACTTTGGTCTACAGTAGTAAACCCTTCCTTACGAGGACGCCTGTAGGAAGTGTGTAGTATCACGAGTGGCCGGCTACGCTGTGCCCTCTGATAACAGATAAATGTCCGTCCAGAATCGAGATAACGTTTAGAGGGAATTCAGGCGGCTAAGTGTCCCCTGGATATTACATTCGCCTCGTTCAACGCCGATGAAACTCCAGGGATAATATAATCAGCGAATTCGTGCTATCGCAAGCCTCCTGCGCCCAAAACTTTTGATTAGATTTCATTTTACATGAATATAACATTCTCGACTCACCGTGCAATATCGCCAAAATATTGCTGCAAGCAATACTACGATAAGTTATAGTTTATTTTCATCCGGTCAACATTGTTGGGTATGACACACGCTTTTTCTGTAGGTATGTAATAGGCGTATCTGATCCATCAATTCGAAATTCGTCACAATCATTCTTTTAATGAATTTATTGACAGGGTCGTGGTGGCTACGTTGACAATATCCATGGGTTCAAATCACAAGGGGCTCTCGAATTGCTTCATGAAAAAATTCTCACGTGCGTCATCTGCGACTTTTGGAATCCAGAAATACTAATTGAAAAATATTATACTTCCAACAGAATTCACTTTTCGTTCACAAACATCCGGTTTTGGCATGAACTAGGTATACGATTCTCTGACATTAGGTTCTCATTTGATTACGTATTAATCGCAATAGTTAAGACGATTGTGAATTTGTAGTGTTTGAGAAGCAAATACATAGATGAGTAAGCCACAATTGGCAATCAGCTCGGAAAAGAAAGTTTTTCTTATGATTAGATTATAATTCCCTAAAGTAATATGTCGAATTGGACCCAATGAAAATGGCGTTGTTGTCCCTTCATTGGAGAACTGTCATAGAGCACGAAATGACTGGAGCTTTGTCAGATGGCATGACAGTGTCACAGGATATAAGAGTACACGCATGAGCCTCAGCAGATTAAAAGTGAGCTTGTCGTCGTGACGGTCGGTGATAGTCTCCGGTGCCGTGGCGCGTGGTTGCGCTTATCTCAAAGAGGCGATTTGCGTGAGGGCTTAGGCCAGGTCCTCCATTTTACAGAATACCGCTAGTTTGTCATATTACAGTTACTTGCGATCGAATTATTGATAATTTTATGAAGGAGCTATTAGTTTTACGCCGGCAAATACGAACCGTGAAATAAGAATAATTTCAAGTTACGATACTGCATACGGAAGCATGGCAACATTACGATAGGGGCGTTCACGATTTTTTGTTTCTTTGTATCATTCCAAAATAAAGTTTAGATGCCAAAACCCCTGGAGTGGGGATTGACACTTATTATCTAGAATGTATGAAATTTTTTTTACTGTTCACGCCCGGTCGTGCTGGAACCTCCTCAACTGAGTCCTCATCATGTCAGAAAATTTGATATGCCCACTCGAAATTATATGTGAGGTGATCTAATTATAATTTTTATGAAATTTATTAAAATAGGGTTTATAAGCTTTCTGCATCAATATTTTATGAATTTTCATCCCACGAGGAGAGTGCCAGATCAGTGGACCTCCGATTTCGTTTTAATTTGGTAAGATGATATAAAAAGTCCCGTAGTCGCCACTCTACAAAAGATTTTGGTGCGACGACTTTTTTCTGATGATTTGTTTTGTTTTTTCTTTCATTTTACCGTCTGGAGTATTTTTATTCTTATGTTTTAGTAATCCCTATCTAAAAAGTAGATGGAATTTTATCGTTTTTCGATACAGAGTGCCGACTTCATGTAAGATAATATGGGTCTTGATTCTGCCGACTTCATGTAAGATATTCCGACTTCATGTAAGAGACCGTGATTCGAGTGTGTTCTAATTGCCATGGCTCGGTTGCTTTTGTCGTGAGTCTTTTCTTTCAGTTGCAAAGCAGATTTGTGGAGTTATTTGTTATCGGAGAATTATCCAGAGAAAGTGAGATAAGATCGACATATCGGAGTGAATTATCCATATAGAAAGTCAGTGAGAATTAGGTATTCAGGTAAATAACGGTAGATATTATATCACGTAATATTTCGGCATAAAAATGAGAATTAGCGTCATAATTAACAGTAATTGTATTAATGGAGAATTCTTTTCGCATGTGTCGAAACTGAATTCTTTGCGAATTTTCTGTTAGCTGTTTCTTCGCAGGTGCCGAAATTGAATTTCGGGTAGAATTCTCTCTGTTGCTGCTGCTGCTGTTTCCAGGTAAGAAAGAAGTTCCATATTATATCTTGTAATTTTCGAATCTATATGAAAATTTCTGTCAAAAAAGAGAACAATATGTGACATGATTATGACATTACTATGAAAAATATGACGAGCAGAAATGATGATGCTGATTGACACATGAAATATTGAAAGTTACACACCTTAGTCTGTATATGTATAACACAACGGGACGAAATAAAAAAAAAAACCGGGGCCAATACAAATCAGGAAAAAAGCATGAATCCAGAGCTTGCGAAATATATTTCCCTGCGAGAAGACGAGAATCAATTTTCGATCATCAAAAAAATAACAAGAGGAATTAATCAAGGAAACAAGATCTTCTCTGACTTCGGTACCAAGGGGAAAACAATCCACAGCTAACGCTGCTACAGCGCTGGTAATGTCAACTGTAATAAATCCGCTATATTGGACAAGTCAAATTATTGATGATCTTCACATGGGAGACAAACTGTGTATTAGTAGCAGACTCGTACGCGATAATGAAGTTCATCCGAATACAATAAATCCAGAATATTTGTCTGTATCTGATTTACAACCTAGAAGCATCGTGATCAATTCAATGAGTCACACGTTAGAATTCGGAGACATACTTCTAGGCCATCGATTTGACGATAATAATGAGATTCGTATGCCAAATTTGAAAAACGCGTTGGTCAATTCATTTGAAAATTCTATGGGTGGTATACTAACAATTAACGGAATATCCGTAGCAATTGGGAAACTTGATAATCAATTCTGGATGTCTGATGCACATCCGAGAGATAATTTCGTGAGACCGTGTTCTGATGGAAAAGCTTGCTTATAGTATCAGTTGATTCAATGCAATCATTATACTTATTATTGAATGATTGATTCCCGAAAATCATCACCGTTTCGGTGAGCAATGATTACAATATAACGCCAATCAGTATTACTAAAAATACTGATGAAAATAATGGCACTCAATTAATTGAAAGTAGATCAAATAGCCTTAGATTGATCACGCAGCCAGACTTTAAGAAAATGGTTTCTTTTAATAATGATGTAACAATTTCAAATATGAATGATAAAAGTCAGCGAACGATACAGGAGAAATATCACTTGCTGAAACAAGAAAAAAAAGAGTAAGTCGACAGCGATCCAATCTAAAATATTACCAAAAAGTGAAAACGGGATTTGTTAAAGAAAAGAATGGAGTTACAAGTATATCACAAAGCAGGGTTAACATTGCGATTGATAATTTCAAAGATACGACAAATGATTTCACAGATTCGACGCCAACTGTTCAAACTACCGAGAAAAACACAAGTAACATTACTTTTTCATCCAAAGGAGACAGGTTAGATAGCATTGAGCCAGTTTTCGATTCAAATTGTGATATATCAGATACATTACGTGATAAATCTGTAATAAATTGAAATTGTACTTATAAAATCATAAAGAAAACCAAGACGAACTATGATCATTATGATCAACATTATTCCGGACCAATGACTGTTTTGTGCATTAAATGTGGTGCTAAGCCTTTCAAACGAGAAAAAGTGCCTAACAAACTATCATTCGGAGACTGTTGTGCTCATGGAGAAGTATATCTAGACAATTTACCAAACCCTCCTCGTGAATTGAAAGAACTGTTTGATAGTACACGTCCTAAATCCAATGATTGCTTCGAACGTATTAGGTACTATAATAACTCCTTATCTTTTGCATCTTACAGAATGACTATAAAATCGAGATCCGAGTTGGCTTAACTAGAGAGAAAAAAACATTCCAGAGGGGGGAACACGTCTCAGTTATTGGAACACTGAAAATAGAAAATGAACTACCCTACGTTCTGATTTCTGATTTCAAGAAGATCGAAAAAATTAGCGGAAGGATCCTCAGTGACGAAGAATTGATGCAGGCAGCTAGAATTCCAAAGAGAAAATCATCAAATTCAAATCTAGATGAATCCTCAAAATTAAATTCATTTAGTTCACAAAAATTTAAACAAATGTTTGAAATAATAATAATACATTACATATATTTTATTTACAGAAATTGAAGAGCGGATAACGGGAGCGTGCTTACGATTAACCAAATTTATCCCCTAAAACTAATGAAAATAATAAAAATGATTTGTTGATTTATAAAACATTCTGTAGAACATAAGATTTTATTCATTTATTCAGACCTTGACCGTTTGGAATTAAAAAAAAAAAAAAAATCAAATTGAAAGGGTGAAAAGATTAGTTTACAAATTGTGTGATTACCTTCATTCTTGGAGGGTTTTATTTTTTATCTGTGACATCTTTCACTTTTTGGGTGAAGAATCCCAATCGCAAACTTAAGGTCGAAATGTTGACACTCTAATATATAATAATTATAGTACATGTATAGTACATAGTATATATAGTATATGTATGTATATAGTATATAGTAGATATATATATATATATATATCCACCTGCACCGGTTTGATACCATAGTTTTCAGTTCGTTTCATGTAAAACTCCGCGGATGCGTGCCTGCCTTCCTGTGCTCTCTCACAGTTTTGACTCCCATTTTATCGAATATTCGGAAATATTAACGCCACAGGGCTCAAAATACGCGAAAAATTGCAGCTATCATCGTCAGGCAGAAATCCGTACGTTCATTTAATACCAGTGGTTTCAGTGTTTACGACGAATTCAAACCTTCAGCGAGCGTATACTTGGCTCTTTCCCAGCGTCCATCAATTTATCGACTACTTATATATTTCAATGCAACCATCGGCTTAAATTGCATGGAAAGGTTGCAGCTATTATATTTAACAATAATCCGAAGAGCGGTCCTTCCAACTGGAGGTATAGGCAGGGGTGAGTGGGCCGCAATATTATGTTTCAACTTTCGATACGATTTATTGCGGGATGTTATACACGGAAGTAGATACGATTGATAGTTGAACTCATTCGTAACAATATTCTATAGAAAGCATTCAAAAAATCTGCGAAAAAAAGCGGAAAATTAAGAAGCATAATTCCGCTAACATACATTTTCACCTAGTCTCAATGTCTCAATGAGTTAGCCGAGAAATGACCTGAAAAATGATCGAAAATTCGATCGAGGACCAATAAAATAATTCAAGTAGCGAATTTGGTGATTTTAGCACCGTCTCGTAGTAGCCCAAAAGATTTGACGCCTTCGTGTTCGACCCTGCACATTCAGAATAGAAAAAGATAGATTTTCATAGATTTTGGTTAGCTGTAAAATCCAATTCTAAAATCAGTAGATACATGATTTTGTAGCCTGGACACGTAAGATGAATTTATCAGGCTAAACTAGTTTACTTCCAAGCTCAAGGCATATTTTTTTCGCACGAAATCGAGCGACAGCACTGCCTCCAACGAGCTTCGCGTTAGGAAGGTGTATCTAGTATACGAAACACGGTTACCTAGGAAACACTTGTTTAGTTCGCTAGAGGGAGGTGAGGGAGGTCATAGTCCATTGTGGTCCTTGACCCATACCGGCCCTCTCTTCCTCACTATGTACTATCATAGTTGACACTTATTTGATAGAACCTAATTCTATTTTTGTTCAACACGAAAAAAAAAAACTCGAAAACAGTTCATCAACTTCAATGTATCAAATAACAGAAAATAGGAAGCCAAAGTCTGAAAAGACAACATTTCCAGTAATTCAAAACGTATTAAGTATTTTTGTTTTCCACTTCTAGGTCATATAGGGTCATCCACCAACGAAATTTTCGTATTTCGCTACTGCGCGGGAAAATGTAAATTGTTATTAAGAATCGTGCAGTTAATGTTATGCAGCAGCAGGAACCAAGGGGTGATAATGGGATGGCTCGAGTATCACATACCTTAGGGCACCTATCCCATCTCGGTATAGCCCACGCTCTCGTTGGTATCACAACATTGTGAGCATAGCTGGAGCTTGCAAATGGACGTCGCATACATAAACTCGATGGAGAATTTTCATAGTTTATTTTATTGTTTTGTAATTCGGGGCAAATGTTTGCTCGACTAATAATTTCAAGGAATGATACCACTGTCATTTATTTGCAATTTCTATGCCTGCCGACTAACAATAAGCCAGGTACGTCACGTCGTTTCTGCAGAAAATAGTCTGGCTCGGTTTCAGTCTTGGCCCAGGGCTGGAAGCCCTTCAGCTTCACACTTTAAGCACAATTTAAGCGGCGAATCACCACAAATAACGAACCTTTGAAAGAATCAGCATTTAGATGGGATATTAAACTCCAACGGCGAGGACCTTAACATCCTTCGGCGATGGGCCAGACTCAGCTTAGGCGTGAATAACAGAGGGAAAGTTCTTCCGGTTCAGCTGTATAATAGGCATGAGCCGTAGGTATAAATCCGTGATACGAAATTTCGGAAACACGCCTCTTCGCAATTATGCTAACTGGCGTTTTCGTGGACTATAAGATTGACTATAAGATTATCTTCCACCGTTTGATTCATTCTTTTAATGACTGTTTGATAACCGCAGAGTGGTATAGGCTGCAATTTGTGAGGATTAAAACAACCTTCTCTCTTTGTTAGTTAATTATGGATATTGAAGTTTGCTCGGAACAAATTACAGCTCTCGAGCAGAGGATTCAAGTGCTCAGGTCTGGAGAATTCTACACTAGAGACTGTCTATGTTTAATTATTCGTCCGAAGTTCTTCCAATATTAGCTCAACTCGATATTGTTCACTATAGACTGCAGGCGGATGGAGGTGAGTTTTTACAATATAGCTTCTCATCACCACCGAAGATATAATGAACTGGAAAAAAGCATAAAGATGTGATCGAAAAAAATTGAAATTTACCATGTTGTTCGAATGTAAAAAAGAAAAGCTTTCCCGGAAAATATTGACCGGTCCACTGGCTACCTATCTTCCTCGCTCTAGCTTTTGATAAAAAGTCCTTTCAAACACCAAAATGGCAAATATAACACTACAGTCAACTAATGAAACTGCATTGTATTTACTATTTTCATCCTCACAAAGGGACGTTTCAGCATATGTTTGTTTTTGTGGTGAATATTTGCCCTGCACTGAAACAAATATTCTATTTTCCGCATGATATTCATCAAACCAAATATCATGCTATGGGATCGCTGATGGCAAGAGTGAGAGCAAGTTTTCACCTTTCACAGAATTTTCAATAGTGGATTAATATGATGTATTGGACGGACGAATGCACGGTCAATTGGTTTGAAAATAGACATTCGGAGGATTCAATGCACGTCACCGTTTTCAAAACTGAAGCACAGATCGGAAAATTCGGAATAATCGGACTAAAAGTCACCCACGACGTACATCATCCACCGTATTAATCCCGTATTTGACAAGGTTATATAGGTATTATATCGTTGTGAAAAATTATTGGATCTGCAGTCGAAATATTTTTTCTGGAGTTACCAAATCGCATTCAAATTCGCAACTGTTTCGATCCGGATGTTCGAAGAGGTGTCAAGGCTCAAGAAATTCAACGTAATAAAGTACGAAATAACCAATACAAAACATTCATTAATCAACTCTGAAAAAAAGTTTTCAAAAGTGTACGTAATCAAGTAGAAGCTGCCGTGGTAGGGGGCGGCTAATGCGATTGAAGATATTCAAAAAACATATTAAGCTGTCGATTATTGTACTCTGAAAAACATCAAATACCAGAGAACTGGACGTACCTGAGTCAATTGGGATTTTGCATTGAATTTTTTTCAAATTCTATATGCGTATGATGTAGCTAGAGAACTCAAGATATTTTCCTTTTTTTTCATGATAATCACCGGAGTACCAGGCCATTTAATTTCAGCGGTTTTCCTACAGGTAGAATATACTTTATCATGTGTGATGTCACAAGGTAGTCAATTTTAATCCGTCGTATTGTCTTCAATGTCGCTTCAATAGAAAAGAAAAAAATATGTCCTAGTCATTTCTTCGTAAAATATAAAAACGTAAAATTAAAAAAAAAAAATAAATAAGTGTGCGAAATCCCAATTCTGTTATAATCTAAATTGGTGTGCGCAGCTTTTCCATCGCTTCCAAATTATTTAATGTAGGTATATCTAACCTGCTGTTGATGACTCCCTAAGCGCGTTCATTTGACGGGGACAGTGGAGAGGGAAAGAAACTTGAGTTATGAAATCAGATACACCATTTACTCGGGGCAACTGCCTCTGATTGTGAGCTGTAGAGATTTGATCCAGTATAAGGCCTTGATGATGAAGTTTACGTAAAAACTAGCAGCTAATGATAATTAGGCATATGATTCTCCACGAACGATAAACCATTTCGTGGAACTTCAATTGCAGATTCCTTATGGGCATACCATGACTATATCTATAGGGTATTCCATGCGAAGCGGGACAGGTTTCGGCTGAGAGTCGGCGAATTTGACGTCCTTCCAGAATCTCGTCCCTTACTACCTTGCAACAAGTTTTCCGGAGTTTTAGACCCTGATTGGTTTTTGATTGTCCGTGAGGAGCGATCGAAGGAATTGTCTTAGGGTCTACTCGATTCACTTGAAAATTTTACTGAACATAGTTAAAGGTATCAAAAAATTATGGTAAAATTTTCAGCCACCCCTTTTTTTTTCATTCGCCGGCAATAAATTATTGAAAATATTTTTGGAAACAATAAAATCATTCTATGTCATCGGGGCTGTTTCTGAACTGTTTAGTATTAGTATTTAGCGTACGTATCTCATTTCAATAAAGTCCCGGTAACGAAAAATTTAATTGTCGTAAAAAAAAAATTCAATCATTTATTGCCGACGAAGAAAAAAAAAAAGAGGTGGCTGAAAATTGTACCATAATTTTGTGATACCTTTAACTACGTTCAGTAAAATTTTCAAGTAAATCGAGTAAACCCTAAGAAAATTTCTTTAATCGCGCCTCACGGACAATCAAAAATCAATCAGGGTCTGAAACTCCGGAAAACTCGCTGCAAGGTAGTAACAATCGAGATTCTGGACGGACGTCAAATTCGCCGACCCTTGGCCGAAACCTGTCCCGCTTCGCGTGGAATACCCCCTATGTATGATTACGACCATATTGATACACACAAGTTTGATGCGAATGGAGCAAAATTGGAATTTGTCTCGTAAGCTACCATAAAGAACGAAATTTTTGTTTTGCTTTAACTCTTGATTCAGTTATACTTTTTTTTCAAGACATTCACAGATACATGTAATGGGGATTCTATTCCACCGCAGTAACGTCAAATAGCCGGGGGGTTGATTCTTCCATATTGTATGGCGTGTGGATAACCGTCGCTAGAAGAAATGAAGGGCGGATGTTTTCACACATTTCACAGTTCCACTCGGTTTGCTGCGAGAATTTATTCCTCCATTCCTTGATCGAATGCGGAAAATTACATAGTATTAACCCAGTAGTGGTTAAAACGGTTCGTGTTACCGCATAACCATGAATGTACGTGGTAATTGAGAATGACAACTTAAAAAAAATCATCAGTAGTAAGCTGTGGCACTCTTGATTTCGGAAAAGGAAGAATTTTTGTTTACATTGCACTTGTCAATTTGAGCATACTGTACTGACAACATGTGTCTAGTAATGGGGATCCTGGGTGAACCTGAGGGACTACGGTACTCAATTACGGAATTCTGCGTTCGTGGTAATGGGTACCGCGTTTGAAAACGTTATCAAATTTCTACGTTTGTGGTATAAACCAGGCCGATACATTGTACCAACTCGGCATGGGCATGACTACATGCCAGCTTGTGAGCGTTTCTCGGATAGAAAAACATTGTACGCTCAGAGTTTTCTGAGAGCTAACGCGCTTCGCGTTTAGAACCCAGAGTCCAGCGCAACCTGCCACATATATTTTCGACTACCGAAATTACTTTAATACCTTCAAACGAAACTGCCTGCACCATGTACCGGATAAAAAACGTTGAGTAGCTATACACGCAGCAATGGAAACCTCAAAAACGCGCCGAACCACGATTCCTTTACTGTTTTTACCTTGGCACAGCATCGTGGTCTGGCTTTTTCCTTAACAGATTCTCTTTCTCTCCCTTTTTCATAATACAGCTAACATCAACCAACTAACATTGAGCACCTGGGAAGGTACTAGCCGGAATTACTCACGGAAAAGCGCAAAGTACCAGGGAAATTAGATTCTGTTAATGAAACGACGTTGGGTAATATGAATTGTTTATTGTTTAATTTTATTTTACACGAGGTACACAGAGCAGGGTTGGTGCTCTTTGGGGTTAGCGGAGGACGGTGATATGTGTTTACTAAAAATATCACGACACGCAAGTACAAGGTGCGTTATGCACGCAGGTAGTGCGAGGGCACATGTGACACACGCGATACCGACATTCTGCTGCAACATTATTTCGATATTTCACCGTTGATTTCAACGGTCAATATGAAGGTTCTTTAAATTATTCGTCGAGTATTCATCATCATCATCGACTGAAGTCGGGTCACATGATGACTCAGGATTGTCTTCACGGCTCGGTCGTGGAATTATTTGTTTCACCAAAAGTATGAAATCATGCGGAATGTTAAGGCCTTTCGACATGAATTATAACACCGAAACATGGAGCCCTTTCCACTTTGGTTGGAAATTATCAATTGATTACTTAAAAGCATGCTTCAGTCAGTCTTCACCGACCGTACCTGGTTTTCACTTGTTTCCACTGATAGCAAAGCCTACGTATCACAATGGCGGAAAAGAAGGAGTTAGCGCAAGTCTAAATTGAATTCCGAAGATATATATTCGAAAACTTCTTCATTTCACACAACAATAACGACGGGGTATTAGAAAATGCATAAAATGGTAATTGTTGATGAACATTATGCACTAATCACAGTTTGCATGTCACGAGTGAGGGGGTTGCGATAGATACTGATCATAGAAACTGCCGATACCGTACGTTATTCTAAAATCAAAGCGTATGACGTCTATTGAAAACCCCAGGGTGGTATTCATAGTTGGAACTCGATTTCGAAACAGTTAGTAATTGGCATAGGAGCAAACTGAAGATAGTTTTGAAAATGATTGTGCAGACACGGACCACCACTCTTTCTGGGCATCTGAAATGATACGTAATAATTGGAAAAAACAATATTTTTAATATACCCCAAATCATTATACATTACTTGTATCATCCTTAAAAATTAATCATTTTAGCACGTGATTGAGTGAAACTCAAAGATCGTGCTCTTAACTATTTCGCGTATCCAAAAAATTAAAATAAAAAACTGAGTATGCAGCTCAATGTGTACTTCAGAATTACGATGGCGTGAGTATCTCCACTGCCACAGCACTGACTATCAAGGGTGGTGTCCGTGGAAGATTACTGTCCCTAAGTGAATGTGATGGCATACATTTTTACGAACGTTCGCCGGAGTATAGAGTCCTATTATCAAAATTATGTTGACAATTTGACAACTTTATAGTTAATACGGCAAAAACGACGTGTCTTGTACCTTTGATGTCCATGTTCCTCAATTCAACGGCCTTGATGCGGTATAACGGCCCATGTCTATACACATACTTTGGGATGAACAAACAATTCCAAATAAGGAGATGGATCCTGGTGAAAAAATATTTCTGATTGAGTGTGAATTCCAATTATGAAGAAAAAATTGAATATTTTTAGAGATTATCAGACATTTCGCAGAGTTTCGCACAGTCAAAGTCTGAGTAACTGAAAATCCTGATTATTCCTGAAAATATGTACATTCAATTTGTTTTTCTTTTCAAGTTTTTTGAACATTTTTAGTCGAAAATATTTTTCCACCAAGAAATCGATTTGTAAAAACGTGACTTCAGGAGGCTTCCAGTGGTCGTCGGGTTGGGGCTCATTGAATCCATTTCAAACAGGCATATAGTCAACTTGCAATGTTACCCGTTGTACACGGTGTGACTTTCCATCGCCCCGTATCAACAATCTACAGTTAATTGCCGTTCGTAAATAACCAAGCCGTGGACGACTTACCGCCACGCAAACGGCCAGCTTGAACATGAGCAACGGCGGAGAATGGCTAACTCTGTAAATTCCTTGAAGTGATAATCCACTACAGCGATATTAAACACAGTGTAACTCGTATATGAGTATTATTTGATTTCCTCCAGAATTACGTAATTTGTTCACTGGAATCGGTCGGAGTAAACGATTTCAGGCAAAAAGACACTACATGAGTCAAATGTGAAATGTGAAAACAGCATCATGGAGGATGGTATAAACAAAATGGGAGGAACTCTTTTCTACTGTTCGCATCTGAAATTCGGCCTCAACCCGACTCTGTTGCAGAAACATAGAATCTGTACCTGATAACGTATACTGCAGAGTCTACAGTCACAAAAGTTGCATTGAAGCACGAGTAATGTATCATAAATTATCGGTACAATCCACGAATGAAAAGGCAAAAGGAGCAAGGAAAATGTAGATGTAGAATTTATCGCGTAAGAATTTCTGTACCTTCGATATAGGTATGAGCTTTAGCTCCTATAGTGTGTTTTGGATTAACCTAAATCTTCCACACTGAGGTGAGCATGAAACACGATTACGAAACGTAGCACCGCTCCAGTCAGCATGATCGTTTACATATGTACGTTCGAAATTGGAATTTATTTTTATTCATATTCCGAACTATTTCTATACGGGGTAAAGGTAAATGCTACGGTTTCTCGTCTATTTTCTGTTGCACCAGATGTTCTCATGCTCGATATGGCTTAGCTCCATGGACATATACCCAGTCGGCGTGGCTTTACAGGTATGTATCGGATTTTCAGCGCCCTGCCGCGAAAACTTTTTTAATTTATATTTGTTAAACGGTTTCAAGTCAGTTCGGAACAGCTTTTGAATCCGTACCTTGATGTGGTATCTTTTCCTCAAGTGCTTTCTACAGTTTGCTGAGAACAATAAAGTAATGTTAACGTAGCGTTCATTATTAATTATGCTGCATGTATTCACAAAACTTCGTCTAACTTTGAAAATCTTATTCGAAACGACTTTTTCAATCACATCGAGCTTCCCGAGGCTTTGGGAATACGGGGTTCTGTCACGTAGAAAACCGCAGTTGATGCTGTATTGATTCTCTTTCCGGTCTCGTTATGATCAATAGGTTCAGTTGGTTATCAGAGAATAATTGAATAACGGACATTTGGTAAACTGGCAGACTTTAACGAGAAAATACAAGCTATGATTAAAATAATCGTATCACTCAGTTTCACCTATGTTAAACGAGATTTCTGTGTCTACTACTTTCGAGGGATTATCTCTAAAATTTTACAGTTTTATCACCATTCTATACCAATTATGTGTTGATTTCAATGAGAATGTGTGCACCGGGGGTACAGCCTGTATCCGATATATTGTCAGCGATGATTAATTTGATATTTCGGAACCGGTAAATAACACGTTGATCGTAACTCATCTGCACGCGAGAGAGACAATTTATGAGAAGTAGAACTGTACAATATAATAAAAAATATTCAAATTCGCCTAATACTTCCGGTTCCTATCTTTATCGGCAATGAAAAAAGTTCACTGAAGTGTTATTGTGCCTGTATAGGCAGCTACCATATAAAAAAAAAAAAACTTTGCTACTGTTCGGTTTGCCAATAAGGTTCACTTCCGACTAATGCGCACTGGCCTTAAGAAATAAATCAGGCAGTGATGACACGTGCCGTTTTTGCTGTCTTTTTTTTTCTTGTTTCGCTTGGTCATAGAGGAACATACAATTTATACGGAGAAAGAACTCGTTCCGGTCTCTGTCGAAAAAGGAGAAAAAAATGGGAGGCCACGGAGGACCCATACTTGAATAACGCTGTGTACATACGTTATCACTTTCCCCCGTGTTCTCCTGTATGTGTCTATCTACATACACCGTAAAGTGAACAGGGATGCAATAAAGCTCGGCATGTCCGATTTACGAGATAGCGTCTATTTCCTATGTGGTCTCCGTCTATCCTACACCCTACTATACGTATCTGCGAGCTAGACATAAAGTATAGTAAACTGTTTTACGAGGAGTAATATATGCAGAACCCGTGAATCCGAACCGGTCATAAACTGACGTTTTTTATACATTTTTATTCCCGTTTCTGTCAAATCAGTTCGAAATTGAGTATGCAACGAAGTCATAAGAAATGATAATCAAGGCTACCCAATAAGATTACGGATTACGGATACGGATTCTCATTATTGTTGCTTGTATTGATGGCGGGCTGATATAGAATTAGAAATCTAAATTAAAACAATAATAAAACCACATAGATTTCTCTTTAGTACGACGCCAATCACCTGTGTTTTTCACTAATGAGAACCGCATTTGTCAATTGCCACTGATTTGGTTTTCAATGTACCCACCACCGCACCGTGCGAGGAATGTTCGAAAGGAAACTAAAATACATTTCTGAAGATCGCCATCAAATGATAACCTTTTCTTTGCGTATTCGTTAATTTGATCACAACTGTGACAATGAACGATGACAACAGGGTGAGATGCAAGATTCGCGAAACGGCAGCCCTCCCTTATTCCTGAGGTTTCGCAGCTCCATCATATATGCATTAGTTCTACGAGGGAAGCCTTGTACAGCTACACAACAATGAGTTGGGACATAAAAGGGAACGAAGAGATCCATTAGCATTTCTACTCTCGCCAATCTTTTAGCCAACAATGAATTCCTATCGAAGCGTGATTCCCACCGATGAAAATTGAACGGCAGTTATAGCATACGAGAGGGGTGGGCTGCGTTATGCTTCGAGATAGGATAAAATTGCAGTGATTCGGTAAACGATCGCTTGCCCGAATACACCATCATCCCTGTACATATAGCATCCTACCTTCTGATCGAAACTCTAGTCACGCTTGTTCATAGTATACCTACCAAACCGAGACCAGTCTAATTCCAATGAATAAACTGCGAATCCGTGGAATAAGGAATTACCAGACTCTGATCCTGGATGCAGACTACAGTCTACTTCGAAACTTACATAGAATTGACGAAGCCAAGATTTTTTCTCTCAAATTCCAAAACTAGATTGCTTCAAGAGCATGCTCCAGTCAGTCTTTACCGACCGTACCTCGGTTTCACTTGTTTTCACTAATAGCAAAGCCTGCGTATCACAATGGCGGAAAATAAGGAGTTAGCGTAAGTTTAAATTGAATTCCGAATATATATTTTTTAGAAAGGAAATTAGTGTTGCCGCGAGACGAGATGAGACGAGATTTTGTCATTTCCCGTCTCGTGTCGACAGTTTCGAGACGACGGATCATACCGTCTCGTCTCGAATTTCGAGAGAAAATTTGTTTCTCGTCTCGAATTTTTCTCGACCTTGGGATTCATTTCTCGTCTCGTCTCTAAATTTCTCGACTGACCAGGATGAAATTGAAAGCATCGGCATAAAATCCTAATATTGCCATGAGTCACGAGTGGCAAAAAAAACCGACTTTGTTATCCAACCAAAGAAAAAAAAAAACGAAGTGCTGTGCACGATACTAATTTTTATAATTTCATGTTTCTCTTTTATAAATAAATGTTTATTATCTTCGATTTTCGAGTAATTACCCATTTTTATTTCATCTATAATACCAAAAATAGGCCGAGATTCTCGAGATTCTCGAGATTCTCGAGATTCTCGCCGTGTTCCTCTCGTCTCGTCTCGACTTAGATGGTCGAGAAAAAATAGTATATTGTGCATCAAGTGCGGGAAGTTGGCGATTCCGGACGAGTGTGAGGTATGCCGGACGAGCCGAAGGCGAGTGTCGGCATTCACACGAGTCAGGAATCGCCAACCCGCACGAGATCCACATCCTGTTTTTTGTATAAAACCTGATATGGAAAGTCTGACTTCGCGGACTGTGGAGAATGTGCGAGATAGCTGATCCTCTTACCGACCGAGGACAGTGCCGGAATGTGGACATTCCGGCACTGCTCTCGGCCGGTAAGGGAATCAGCCATTTCGCGCACCCTCTACCGTGCGCGGAGTCGAACTTCCCATGCAGGTGTTACGAAAATCACTCTCTCGTCTCGTCTCGTCTCGATTTTCTCGACTCTCGCGGCAACACTAAAGGAAATGATGATGATAATGTCACAGAAGTAAAATTATGATGTAAATAATACCTATTATACAGGCGTTTATACGTTTTCATGCACTCGATACCTCGGGTACACAGAGTGAATTCCTGACTATAAAAAAGTCTGAAGTTTTCTACAATCAAGAAACAAGCTTTTGAGGGATTCTGAACCAATCCAACTGTCCGGAAGCTAATTTCTCGGCAGGGCCCCTAGTGTGTAATAAAAATGAGTACACGAATTTCTACGATAACATCACTCCCTAATTAATAAAGAAAAATTATATTTTCAGTCTGATATTAATGGAAAAACATCAATCATTGACAGTTTTGAATGAAACATCTCTTCCCTCGATCAAACATAGAGTTTTGAAATTTATGATAAACTGTAGTCTTGGAAATATTATTTTGGGTAAATTTTGTCGAAGTTTAAACAGGAGCAAACATTGTATTCGAGGACAATCTTCGGCACAAATGCGACGATATTTACACGCACCTTATAGCAGAATTTGAGGTAGGACGAACCACAAAAAAAGTGGCAAAATATAACATTTTCGGGTCAAGGCTGTAGCAGGACAAATTGACATGCAACGTAGCTCCACTGACACGTGACAAAAACTCGCAAGGGTGAGCCAAAACCAACCACCCCCAGAAAAATTGCCAGGTAACCGCCAAAGTGAATATGACACGCGGTATATAACGTGATTCCGCTCAAAATGATGAAAATTGGGATCGCGGAGTAAAACCATCCCTGCCCGCAAAAAACGGATTGTTTGTGTTCATTTTAGATACTATCAGTTCTTTTGCCTAGATTGATTACTTGTGTACTTGTATATAATATCATGCAAAAATCACCAATTTTCACGATTTTAGACATCGTGGTTTCAAGTTCAGCGTCGTAACATTTGAACCTCACACTACCGGTATCTAGGGATGAGGAAATTTCAATACTGTTCGTGAGATAATTTATTTTCCGTTTTGGTCTTTGAATCAATGAATAAAAATATGAAATTTTCTTATGGGTCACGCTGCCCTACTTTGTTCCTTTGTATCCTACTTTGTTGGATATTACAGGTTTTGGATTTCGCAAAAATCAATAGAGTATATTTAAAATGTGGGTTTACATTCTTTAAAGTGTTTTCTTCGTGAACCCTCTCAAAATTTCGGATTGGATGGGCTTGAAATTTGTTGATTGAGTTTCTAGAATCGGACGTGCTTCGCAACCAAAGTGGGCGAGGATTTGTTGCGATAATATTTCTGACCTTAGTGGAATACAGAACAAAATTAACAAGCCACGATGTAATTTTCCGCTTCATTCGATTTCAATGTGTGGAAAACCAACGGTGATACGATATCGGCTACTTTACTCTATTAACTTCGTCGTGCAGACGTTGTGTGGGGCTTCTTTGCCGAAATGAAATGAGACCCAGTGTCATATTCTACGACGATTGAAGGCCACTTAGATCGCAATCTTTTGCAATAAATTCGTTGCTGCACGACGCGAGTCGCGACTAGACGCATAAAAATGTCAGGCATGTCCCTTGAAATAGGAAAAGAAATATATCAGTGTGTTATTCATCCTGATATACATAGCATGGGTAAGGTAGACGTAGGATCGACTAGCGAAGACGAGAGACAAGATCATTTTGTTCTCCATTGTATGTTTATTACATCTATGCAATTTCCAGGCCGTCTTTCTAGGGTCTAGGAAAAATTCTTTACGCAACAAGATCACGTCCCGATTCTATAGTCTGAGACTGCGAATGTCTGTATCCAGATATTTCTGGTCGTACATACAGTCATGTACCTGACTGCTCGAGAACATGCTGAGCAATCCCGCAAGCAAATATACAGTTTCCCGCCCACTTCCCTCAATCCTTCCTTTGTTCGTCTGTTTTCACTGAAGTATTTCATTACTGTTTACAGTAGGTTCTTTCGTATATTGTCAGACGTGCACCGAAATTGTTGGGCCAGTAAAGAAAACCCGAACAGAATATATCAAATAACTGGAAAAGTAGTATTACGAACGTTGCGTTAATATTATACGACTCTTGCGGTTTCCAGTAGTTTCAACTTACTTTGATGGGGTCTGCCAGAGGTTTAACTCCCCAAATGTCTAAATGTTGAGGTTTTAGCCCACAGGCCCGTTCGGGTAAAGTGTAATCTCTAGTCCAAAATCAATTTTCCCGTGCCCCATGACTTCGTGTCATCCGTCACGAAAGCACGCCCAGAAAAAACAATCCTCTGATTAATTTTTTACAGCGAATCTCCTCTACTCAGCTCCTGGTAGTTTTTAGGCACGATCGTTGAAAACAGAGTGCCTTATACATTCGTCATCGCAAAAAATGTCGGATCGAGTAAAAATTCTCAAACCATATAGAGACCACATTTTGGCACCTGGGAAGTCCATTCCGAGCATCTTTAAGACTGTCGTATGTGACCCCCCCTATTTCTTGTGAAACAAGTTTTAGCCAAACCGCCAAACCGATTTTGATAAAATTTTCAGTGGATACTGTTTCTACTCCGAAGATATGCAAATTACTTTGACTACCTGATCCGACTTCCGGTTCACGAACGCCGGTCACTCACCTCCTCAAATTCGAAGATACAATAGTGAACCTTGAAATACAGTCTATTGGCTTTTAACGAAATTTTGAAAATTGGTGGAGATTTTGAATACCATACTCAAACAAACTAACACTGTGAAATCATGCCACACACAAAAGCTTTTTGGATAAAACCGGCTGGTTCTCTGCACAGCGATAAGATTTCTTCTACAATAAGTGGAATTCGAGACAAAAGACGTCCTTAAATAATAAATCAGCCTAGAAAAGCTTGAAAATGGACATATGCTTCGTAATTGAATGTGTCCATCAGAAAAATGTATGAAAACAAGGAAATAAAAAACCGAATTATATTTTATCCGTCAGAACATGTATTTTTTTCGGATTCCGTAGCTGGATAATCATTTTCATTTGTATGTCACTTGGAATAGAGGTAAACCTGATTTGTAGAAGATCGTATCGTTTGGTATGGACGCTGTTTGATTCATTTGGTGATGTGTCAGATTTTCCGTCATATTGACAAGTCGAGTTGTACGATAAATTACGCACAGATTTTGTCTACAACGTTCATCACATGATTATCTTTTCCTAGGAGATTTTCGAATGACCCCAAAGCTCTGCAATAATAATATAACTTTGGAACGATCTTATTCGGCGTGATTGGCAGGAAGAAACCATACTCACGTCGGTGAAAATTTGGTGCGACGTACCAAAAAGATTATTTCCTTTTCCGCAAAACGGTTTGGAGTAATAAACTTATGAGTACCATCGGTCTTGACACGTGGGCTACTGACGTTGCCATAATTTATTTTACATTACATTACTCAACACCCTTCTCTTCTCTATACGAGGGAGTATAAAATACTTACACACCCGTTGACAGGGTGTAGTGTGCCTCTGAGCCTTCCCTTTCATCGGCAAATCCTGATTCCTTCTTTTTTGCACATTGTTTCCCGGTACGCATTTTTTCGAACAAGTTCTGGAGCATTTTATATCCCTGCTTACACTGAAAGGGGAAGAACTCTACGGCTGCGGCATTTTTCCGTTTCAAATACTATAATGACGTGGCTCTGCAAAGGCAGCGTCATTTTTGATTAAAACTCCTAGACTTACAGACAGCATTTTTCTTTTTGATTCGACTAGCCTCAAAGCAACCTCTTCTATCTACTGCAATCGTTCTGGCAAAGATGATTCATCGTCATTTCATTCAGATTGACTATTCATTATGAATGGATGTGTCATGTAAAACAACCTTCACATATTCCCTGGTAAAGTAGGTGGGACAACCAGCCTATGAAATACTTTTGAAATACGATAATACACCTATGAAATGCGTGTGTAATGTGAATTGGCTGAGACACCATATATCGAAGTGGTTACTCCCTCACTTCACATACACTGGTGTAATTGTTGGTTTCCAGGCCATCGCTCGAGTGGCAATGCTTCGCGACACATGTTACAAGTTCCATTCACTCTCAGTTTTCATCGTAATGATAGTCAACTCCGGTTGTAGCCTCGTACCTACACAGCATGTGGCATACCACGATGAACCATTGGCATTCATGTGAACACTATGTATCTCTAATATTCGGGTGGATAGGTCGAATGTAGATAATATCGATACATAAATGTGGTCGAATGACTGACAGATAAAAACCGTTTGATGAAAAGTTGTTCAAATTGAAGAGTGTGCGAAACAAATGTGGAACTTAGAAATGCTTAGTCAATAAACCTAGACTGGTAATAAAGGGGCCATATGTGGACCCCCATATTTGGGTATTTTGGGGCCATTCTCGCATTCTCTCGTCAGATCTTTCGGATGAAACCATCACGGCAATTTCGGGATTTTATGTATACCATTCTCTTTCTCATTGAATAACGAAGGAATTGATATGTATAATGTACCTAAAATATCGTACAAAGAAAGCATTTTTTGTTAGGGACAAAATGGGGGTCATACGAACCCCATAGTACCGATGGAGGGCAAGAAAAGCGGCAGGATCCGAGGGTTAATGAACCACAGTCGAGCAAAAACAGGGAATTACCAAAATGGGGTAGGCATCTATTCGTCGCATCCCATTGTCGCATGACTTGGTTGAACAGCCATGTCGCCCAACTAAGTAGGCCAGTGTAGACGCAGTTTATTAGATTGGTAGAGCCGTAGGGGAGGAGAATGTTCCAGGCAACAGCAAGCTGCGCTAAGCCCGGAACCCCGTTAGTTCGCAAATTGGGTCCTTAAGGCTTCCACTTCAGGGGACAAGGATCAACGCGGCTCCAAAGAGATTTGATTGTTTAAACATCCGACCAATTATTTTTACGGTCTGGGATTATCATTTAAAAGACACGAAAGGATACAAACAGAAAATGTAGAAGCAGAATTCTAATTAAAGAATTCGAAACGTACCCACTCTAATGAAAATAATCACTGAACAATTACGCGAATACACAAATCTTCAAAAGTCAAACGAAAAAATAATAATAATAAAAATCAAGTGATTTGCAACATGATTCAATGCAAGAGCTGTGATAAATGCAAGTCATGAACTACTTGACCCGCCACATAACAGCGGATACTAATGATTTGCGATGAAAACCAATTGCTGCTTTCCAAGTTCTGGGCATCAGTGAGCTTTTCTTCGTTTCTTTCCGCCCGTAAAACCGTTGTAGGCATCATTTCTGGAAATTGCGATATTCCAATGACTATCATGGTTCGAAACGTTCCGGCATGCTACTCTAAACAGTTGCATTAGATTCTAAGAATATGCCATCGTAAGGTTGTAGGGTAGAAGAACACTCAAAAAAGAAAGAGTCAATAACTAAGCGCGAAAGAAAGTATCGTGCAAACCGCGCATGACAACAGATGTACTCAAAGCAAATACGGCTTTGTACATAATATAAAAGGCAGAAGTCTAAAATCGCCGGAAAAGTCTCTTACATGTGGGAACTTGCCAGCAGGGTTGTTACCTACAAAGTGTAAGAACCTTAGAATTCTTCGATCTTCACTAAAAGAAGAAGGAACTTTTTCACGTTGTCTTCGACGATAAAAGCTCTCGGTAGCTACGTATTTTTCTCCATTAGGTACTTACATGCTCACTGTGCTAGTGCAGTCTGGAAACGCATACTTACGCACTGGAAACGTTTTGCTACCATTCCCTACGCGTGCTAAGCAATAATTCCGTTACTGAGATAAGCTTCAATTAACGTTCCACTAATATTTGCCAAAATGTTTGGTAATGAGTGCATTTGATACAGTAATTCCCAATAATTACAGCGCTTTTTGCTTAATCGGTATGAGTCAAAAACGCGAACGATGTATCAATTCATTACGTAATGAAATCTTTCTTTCGCTTACGAATCATCATGTTCCAAGGTATACAATGTGGGATCGTATCTTTTTGTACGAAATCAGATTTCCGTTTTACGATTCGTCATAATAATTGCCTCGATTCTTCGTAGCTCTAGTATCACGAGTTTTCTAACGGGAAATTAGTCATTTTCACGCATAAAAATCGGCCGTAAGATATGGATAGCGAGTGCGGCTGTCCAAAACCAAGACCGAGTGGATATTGCGATTGCCTATTTCGTAGCTTATTTCATCTTGATTCTGAAGGAATAATACAATTTCATGCTATGTCCTGTACATCACTATATGCTATTCATGCATTGTAGTAATTAGACTTTTGAATATGTCAAAACGTGACAGAAGGAGAGGTTATGTTAGGTCAGTTTCGAATCGTGATATAAAATCGAATGTTCTTTACGAGAACGGTAAAATGGTTACAAACGATTCTGCAATTTTTCATGTTTCCCAAGTAGTATACAAATTTATACTGAAAGAATTTTTTCTTCTCTAGATACGTCGCGTCGTTTGCCTTTTGCGCGATCCATGGTTTCAAATCTGATAACATGTACGACGTGATAACTCGTCGTTTTTGAACCATCATAAACATAATAAGCTATTCTTTGTTCAGTTTACGAAGGTAAAAATGTGACCTCATTTATTTTTCATCAACTATTCATATGAGATTTTTCTTCTGAAAAACTGTATCACCCTCTTCTCACAACCTTCTTCGCAATCGACTCCCGACAGCCATAGGCGCTACAAAGTGGTTGTGGGCACTATGTAGTTGATTCTTTGGCAATGAAAAAAACAAACAAAAAAAAAAACACTGTGAAAGTCAAGTAAAATATTTCTAATATTCTGTCATGCAATCTGTTTTTATTCATGTATTCTTCTTCGCTTTTCTTCTATTGTTGCGAGAACAACAACATTTTCTCCATCAGTCTACTGCAGCATCGGCACGAAATGTCGGAAAGTTTGGTAAAACGAGGATTTTAGTGGTTGAAACAATGTCACTCTTTCATTATGATTAATAAGGTAACTGTCCGTTTATAATTGTTATCTGTAGACATTTGACGAGCTACATTGTGGACCAAGGGAGAAAACGTTTTGCTCTTGTGATGCACATTATGTTATTTTTTTTTTTATTCCATGAAAGTAACAATTTTACCGGCAGAACGGTGATTATTTGAGGTTATGTGGCTGCAGTGTGACTCGGTCGGTACGGAAGACAAAGCAGGAGAAAAAACTTTTCCATCCGGGAGACATGACTCAGCGGAAGAAAAAACTTCCCGGGCGATAAAACCGCTCTTTGCTCCCCAAAAACAGGTGGTAGAATTGGCCTTTTCGTTCATGTTGAACAAAAAAATATTTCTTCGAGTGATGCACTGATCCCTGTTTTTTATTTTGTCTTTAAAGTGCAGGTAAAATGGTGACTAGGGGTAGCTACGCCAGCTACTCCTCTTCCTGCTCAATACTCACAGATTGAAGGACTTCCTCGCAATAGTAATTGAACAAGTGTCAACAGAGGACGAATATGAGATAATGATTCCTTAGTTAGCGACCAGAATAAGTGTTTCCTTTACAAACGTCCCAGTTTTACCCGATCGTCCTTCTACAGCAAGCGCATGCTAAAAATCAATAATGGCCCTTGCCAATGAATCTAATGACCGCTTCGAATCTCTTTGGCGGCAAACAGCATTCCACCTCAAACAAGCCTGTAAAGTGGTTGGTAAGATTGCATTACGCTAATAGCTAAAATCGGCGAACCTCGTTTTACCTGATATCCCCCTTTCATCCCACTTTCCCATATATAATCTCACTATAAGTTGGGATGGATTATTGCCTTTCTTGTGTACAATAAATTTCGAGAAGTTCATGTTTCGGCATCTGTAGGCGACGTTTTCTCCGGAATAACTATACACGAGTGACTCGGCCTTTCCCAGATTCTCGTGCGCGCCTTTTTTCAATTGTGCTTACATTTTTTCCCCATTAATTGCGACTTTGATAGCCGAAACTACGTGACATTCAGAAGGATGCTGAGTCGCTCAGTAAACCAGCATGAATTGAAGCGAGTGGAGTATATCGAGAACGAATTCAAATGAATTGAATAGAATTGGTCGTTTTCATTTTATTCAATTCGTGGTAATTCCGTCGTTGACATGTTGAGATTCTTTTAGTTAAATCGGCGGTAGTTTGACGATCGATAAGTTTAAGTATAGAAGAAGATTCTTTCACCAGTAAAATATAGAAATAGGCACCACGGCGGTTTTACCTTGGAACCCGTGTCACTACAATTAAAAGCTTTCGACATTCGATTTTTGTCGCAGTTCACAGTGCCCTCTACACAAGTGAGTTTTTGGTGTAGTTGCGGATACCTGATTTGACCTTGATGCCGAGATAACCGCTATCCAATTGCCTCATATAGATTTCACTGTCGAAACAGGAAACACTTTTTATCCTCTGGAAATCTTTAAGTGATCATCGTATGGTGTGATATGTGATAGTATATCAAAAGGTGGAAAAACATTTTTGTTCCAGCCTGCAGAGTCTGACGGGAAGTTTTTATTGGATAATAGATAGACTATTAGTCTCTCCGTCGTGAGTAGCTGGAAATGACATTTGCCTTGGGGTGCAAAAACTGGAGGTCCATTGCAGCGACCATGCTTTGAGACTATGATGAGTGCGTGGTGACGGAATTAAATGAGGCCAATCCCCCTTTTTCTTTTACCGTACACTCATACCTCCCTTGTCCCTCCAGATTGCTGTGCACCATCGACCGTCAGCACCCTTAGTTACCACCGCTTTTACCTCTGTCTTTTAACGATCACCATAATTCACTGAACACACAAAAAACATTCGAGGACTTCCTTTGTAACGCTTCAGTGAGGGCTTCGAATTCGGTGGTTTTGTTATTAAAAAAATTCTCACGCTTATACTATACGCTTCTGACCAGTGAATTACCTAACAGATGACAGACTAACCTCTGCCGGCCATACGGCAAACCATTGAACTTTTATACCACAAATGATCTTTAACTGAAAGAAAAAACATGCCAAGATTTGGAATGTTTCGAGTTGAAAATTTTGAACCAAGATATGTAATCGAAAATAGGTACATACCTAAAAGTGTGAGTTTTTTCGAATATAATGAGTAGACGAGTGATGAAAGGGTGCGTCGGTCCTCGGCTTGTCTTCGTAGGCGTGATGTTGATGACACTATATTTCTCAGCTTGGGTGTATATGGATATATTATTTACGCTTGTCGACTATGGAGCTAATAAAAGCAGCGGTATACGAGCTACGCTGCTCCTACACCTTATAGTGGGATGTTTTTAATAAAACAGGGTTCCGTGGCGCGTTTATGAGTACAGTTGAATTTATGTCGGGTCAAATGTGAAGAGCATAATACATTAAGTCATTGACACGAACAGGTGTATGTTCTACCTGTAATTCATATTTGAGGTGGATGAATATTCTCATTATATGGCACCATTGCAATGATTAACTAAATTTGTGCAGGCACATGAAAGCCGAAGACTTGGGGGCATCGAGATGGTCATTTTTATGGATGCTGCCTTATGAACTTCGAACGATTTCACAAACTCAATAATGAAGTTATTGACCTAATCACGTCAAGTGAATTTCACGAACTGGTGCACTGGTCAATTTTTATGAGATTGGTTCTGATTTCAATTGACAGACTGCAGCTGACCTTAACTGACTTCAGCTGACTTTAGCTGACTTCGACTAGGTTCAGACGACTTTAAGTGACTTCTCTCTCCAGGTGTACACCTGATTTAAACAGTGGTTAACCCCTCGGTGCTGGTCTAACCTTGTCAGTCAATGACGTTGCGGCACCAGACCTATCCCCAAGCTGACTACATTTTCCGTAATATCAAATGAAAAACCAAGAAGACTGTTCGTTTTGGTATGAGATGAAGAACTATAAGCATAGTAAAAAAAATTGTCTTACGACATCGGATAAGATATGTGAGAATAGTATATCCGTATCAATACTTCCGGAACTGAACTGCCAAGTGTTTGTTTTGCAAGCAGGTAGACAAATAGACAACAAGGGAACGACAAACACGTCCTGTCGTTCAATGGAGTCGCTTGAATTGTTAGTTCTGCGTTCATTGGAATAGAATTCAGTACTTCAGAGTGACTCTATATAATCGTGTAAGTATCTTTGATAAAACGAAGAAAAAAGACAGAACAGAGGTTTCGAAACTTTTCCCATCTCGACCCTATACTTCAAGCCAGATGTTTCTACCTAAAATCCCAGAGTACACTAGGATCAAGTTTTTCCGATCTTTTACTTCGAAGTTACATCGATTTTTCTTACTCCGTATGCAAGTCGCGTACAATCCAACCAAGTTCCAGGCACGGGTGCTGCGGTCTAGAAACTTACCTATATCCATGCTACAGAAAGATTTCTCTTCACAGCATCCAGCATCCCCGAATTCAAGTCTTCAGTTATGCAATGGTAGTGTCGCTACGTCGACGTTCTATCCTGCTATCATACACAGAGCTATGAGTCGTGAGGAGACTCGACTTCTTCCCTAGTTGCACCTCAATTGCACCTTCATCAGGTCTCAACGTCTAGGGACGCACTCTACGTGCGCTTGTCAAGAGATGAAAAGGTGCTCCAACTTTATATTTTTTGTTTCTTACCTTATATCCACTTTTTTGTATCTCCTGATTTTTACACCGCAATTAGCAAGACTTGATGGGCTACGGTAAAAGTAAGAAATCTCGAAGTATAAACGATAATTAATAATACACGATGACCGATAATGCGGTTAACTACATCTCATAAACAACGCAAAACACGATAGGAGACAACAGGCGCCCCAATCTGAACGACTGAAATGTCCTCATATGAAGTGATTGTATTGTGACACAAGATTCGCGATTTCAATGGAAGTGTGAAACCAGAAGCTTTTTGATTGTTCTAGATTACCGAGTGGATATTCGACAGTACTTATCCAAATCGACTCTTCAACTCTATCTAAATGAGTATCAGAGTACTTATCTGTACCTGCCTATTCTCACACAAACCTGAGTTCGGATATTCAACCATGTCCTATTGCCATATTGCCAATTTAACAAATGAAACCTTGAATTTGCTTGATTAATAAATCTTTACCAATAATAATAGCCCTGCTACCGGGTATTCAAATCTCAGATGCCCGAGCAATTCTCTGTACTCTTTGCATCATCATAACAACGTTATGTACTAACTTTGAACTTAGGGTGAATGTGAAGAAACATCTGACTATATTGATCATGAGCTCTGAAAAGCCCTGCTTTTAGTTCTTATACAATTGTAGAAATAGTAAAAGTACGATTAATTTAGCATTCACTGACCCATCCAGGACGATCCCTCACTGCAGCGTAGTGCAAGATTCAAGATTCCAGGGTATACATTAAATTATTATCTACCTGGGTCAAGTATAAGGTTCAAGATTCTCTGTGGCCACCCTGCAACCATGTTAATTATAACCTATGGTGGCAAGTTCAGGCAGCTGAATCATGTAAAATAATAATGGTTTACATGCCACTTGAATGCGAAGTTGAATGGAATCGAAAGTGAAAAGAGGTGGTATCGATTACACTTAGAAAACCTTGCTATAAGAGCCTGGCTTACCTATCGGCGTGAGTCCACCCGCGTTATAGCATTGCGTGATCTTGAGCATACGATACCGATCACACTCACGCGATGTTGGTGCATACCTCATGGGTCATATACGTATTCACAATATGTATTGCATTAGATTATACAGAATATTCCGCGATCCCAGATGCTTAGAATTATTCAAACGAATTGAAAAGCACACTCTAGTCATACATCTTCCAAACTTCAAACTTTCCACCTGTAATTTGCATCCTGATTGGTACGTACCGTATAGCTGCGAAATAGAGATGGTTTGTATACGAGCCATTAATCGTCGATTTGACCAACGAATTTCCCTTATCATTTCTTATTTGAGTTAAATTTTCTTTCACGGTTGTCTGTAATCTGTTTTTTGAATTTCTCATGGGACTCATTGAGTTACGAAAAAATAATATACAATTTTTCTTTGTTCAACAACGTTAATTTTTAGCCCTATCCAAAAATGGGAGTAATTTTTTTGAAATTACATCAGAAATGATGAGGGGAAGTGGATTGACACTTACTTTGGCCCTGCAAATTTATAACGAATAGTTTCGATGCAGGTAAAAGAGAAGACATTTATTATCTACTCCTTCCAGAACCTTTATTGATAAATCGTGAATCTTGTGTACAGGCAATATACTCAAAAACGTGTAAGCAAAGATTGGTGTTGACTCCCCCCCTCCTTCTCCGAGCTTTAACCACAAACAATAAACATCTCCGTGAAGCACTTTGGTACATATATTACGGTAACAATGCAATGGGTGGAGCACAACGAGAGTCCAATGAGCGGGTAGAGCACGATATTTCTTGTTTGGTTTCAATTACGTGCAGTGGACTGAGTGTATAGTGTTGCAAAAAAGTACACATTGTCGGTGTGTAATATTCTGATGGATCACTCGCAAGCGCGGTTCTTATAAATCGATTTGAGAAATCATTCAAATAGATGGCAGTGAAAATATTGGAGAAAATTGATGTACGTACACAAGCCCAAAGAATTTTCAGCTCGTGACATCGATCATTACCTGTCACTTCCGCTCGGGCACCTTGATGCACTACAATTTCAAGATGAAGTAGACTATTTCTCTGGTAAATTATCTTTCGGTTGAACAAATCACTCACTATAAATGCTAATTATTCGGAAGGTAGATAGATCAACGAATAACCTTTCGCATATTTATTGTCACAAATCAGGCAACACGACTTTCGGAGTTACAAATTTTATTCTATAATAATTAACGGCTGGTCTGAAAGCCCTATCCTCTATAACTGATCAATTGTTGTCAAATTGTGAAACAGTAATTTTTGAGTGCATAACGTTTGCAC
>JAEUYN010000251.1:0-15424 GCA_018257835.1 Euura lappo | reverse complement strand
ACCGGGGCTTTGTAAGCTTTTTCGCAGCTTCGACGCGGGCAGTCGCGATGAGTCTTTACAGAAGGCTTCAGCCGAGTTTCTAGCAGGCTTTTCAGACCTCTTGAAAAAGTTATCGCTGCGACAGGGTCTGCTCCTTGGACAACACTACCAATCTTACTCAATCTTACTCGATAAACTCGATCTTCCCATATATTTTCGCGATATATTTTTAATATTATATTCTATAACATGGCAACTCATTTTATACTAACATATTATATTATGTATAAAATAAATATTGATGAGTATGAAACATATTGGCTGATATTTTACCGTGATCAGAACCCATCCTGTAATCCTATAGTGTACCTAGATATAAAATGTATTTGTAATGCAGCCATACTCCTTTAGTTCGGAGGTACTTATGAGGATGTCTAATCCAATTAAACTTATATTTTTACAAATGATTCTCCTTAAATCGACAAAACTTTTTTATACCAAACAGTATTATTTATATGCTTGCTTGGGCTATACTGGTATGGTTGATATTCGTCCACCTCGCGTACTAGCGTTTATGGTATTGTAGGCTACACTGAGAAAAGAGTTTTGTTGTTGTTAACAAAGTTCGTTAACAGTTAACGAATCGTATATTTGTATATAAGCAAATATACATCTAGTCATAGCTAAGAAATCATTCATTTGAGTGTGTTTCTTTGTCTCAAATAAAGATTTCTTAATAGTTAACGAATCATCAATTTCCTTAAAATTCGCGTCCAGTTATATCAGACGATCAAACACGATAATGGAATGAGGATTTCTTAATAGTTAAGAAATCTTGTATTTCTCTTCAACCCGCACCTGTTGTTTCAGGAGAACGATCATGAAGTTCAACTACTAATAGTTAAAAAAATTGTGCTTTTCTATCAGTGCAGTTATCCACGAATGATGATATTTTTTTTTAGACCAATCAGGTATTGACTAAGACGTCATGTCCCAATTTTTTTTTAACGTGATAAGTGACTGTTGGATTGTCTTCACTATTTCCACCGAAAAAGATAGTGCATACCTAAAATATGCTGCTCAAACAATGCCCAGGAACGGGTTCGCCTCGAGCTTCGAATGACGCGCCTCACGTCGGTGAATGTATTATGACTGGCGCGTTTTTACTCGCGAGAGTGTAGCTAGAGTATTCAGCGCCGCTCTCACCTCTAGCGGCAAGCGTACAGACTACTACGCACGAATTACATCAAATCTCCAACCCTCATGTAAGATTTGTTAAATGTTAATAAATCTGTATTTGAGGAGACATCGTGTGATTTCTGTCTCAACCGAATGCTTTATTTAATGTGAATACTACGGAATTTCCACAGTAGTAGAAACAACATGTATATTTACTTCATGTTAAGATATTCTTTAACAGCTAACGAATATTTCGCGAAATTTTCAAATAAATGCGTTTATTGGTATAAAGAAACTCTTTTCTCAGTGTAGACTAGTATGGTCAGTATACTCATAACTTGTAATCGTGAACTCAGCTATACTTTGGTATTGCCGAAATAGAGATACCAGTCGGACTCGCGGAGCTGTTGGGTCTATGTCTGTCATAACAAAATGGTATGCTTACGGCATTGATATTGTGTCAGTCATATTTGCATGGCTTTATTACCCAGATGGCATTACAGTATCGTATTTTCAAATAAAATATTGCTGAAACAACAATAATTATGCCTGAAATCGGTGAACTTTTTTTTCGGTGTGTATGCATATTCTCATATTGAAACAACAAGCTTAGAGTCTGACCGACCGCTGAATAAGTACACGATGCAATCTTCCCCGATTATTATTTACGAATAAAAAATATACTATATTGGCCACCAAATGTGCGGCTGGAGAAATCATGTGCCTTTGGGATATTTTCGTCGTCGAAATTCGATGAATTGTAATAATTCAGGGCCGGCGACTTACGAAATTTCAGGGTGTGGAGTTGCTCAGATGACGGGGGGAGGGGGGGGGGGGGCGAAGGCTCTTCTCAATATTTTTGGCAAAGTTTTATTAAGTACCTTTGATTATTCGTTTTTATCACAGGCTTTTCAAAATCCATTGACAAATTCAAATTTTTAATCAAGACTTTTGGGGTGCGGAATATCCACACGGTTGGGCATTCAGGGTGTGGACTACTCCACACAGAAGTCGCCAGCGATGAATTGTATATCATGTAACAAAGGACGAAATTTTGGGATTGAGACGAGTACGAAGCTTGTCAGCAATCACACGAGTGGCAAATCAACAATCTTCCCTTGTCACACGCTATATTTTTGTTCAATCTAAAAAAACCATGACCCTTGAAAGTTGAACCCTCGAAACCATGAACCCGGTTGGAGTTTTTCACTCCCAGAGAAAGGTAATTTCCGACCAGATTTGATATAACGCGCCAAAAATAGGGAAGTATTTGCCCAGGATGATACAGCGCGTTAGAAAAAGGTCATTTCAGTACGCTATACCAGCCCCGGGCAGAAATTTCCTTCTTCTGGACGAGTGATACCATTTTTGCACTCCGAAATGATGAGGAGATCTCTGTCCGGATGATATATGAAAAACATGAAATGGTATAGCCCGCTCAAAAGTGTAGAATTTCTGCCTCGAAGAGGTAATTCTGGCTCACGAAGTAAGAGGGAAGGAGACCGAACTCTGCCGAGACCGCATCCCAGAAGTGGGGCGAGTTTTCCAGCCATAGGTGAGCAGTTCGCTGGCAAAGAATAACGAGGTCGACGAGTCACGCATGCGCAGTACGACTTATCTGCGTTTGTTTCTCTCGCAGAAAGTGCGAGTGAGACACACTGATATATATATACACTATATCAGTGGTGAGACAGTTTGTTATGACAGTTAGGTTATGTTCACGCGTGGTTATTTTCTTATCACGAAATTCGAATTGAATATTTTGATCGCCGACGGGTACCGGCGAGATGTCGATGTGTCGTGTACCGCAGTGTAAAACGAGATACAAAGATAAAAATAACAAGAACACATTGTTCAAAGCTCCCTGGGTACGTAATATCATTATGTAATATCTGTTATACTGAATTGTTTGATCAATTATGATATTATCTATTGCTTCGTTTCAAATTTCAAATAATGAAGAGATATTTGTGATTTTACGATTGTGCCAGAAATTCGACAAAGCACGCACCATAACCTCACGAACTTGCTGTCACAACAGAACTCGCACTTTTTGCGAGTTAGACAAGGACACAGCTAAGTCGTACTGCGCATGCGTGACTCGTCGACCTCTGTATTCTTTGCCAGCGAACTGCTCCGGGATGGGCACTCGGCTGAAAATAATCGATTAATCGATTCCGACAAAATAATCGATCACGACTCGATTTAATCGACAAAAAATAATCGATTAATCGATAATCGTGCACTTTTTAAAGGGCGTATTTGAAACCAAAGTTCCGAAAATTTCAGATTTAAGACTTGGTATTTTTGGGGGAGAAAATATTTCTAATAATTCATAGTTCAGTACAAAATGATGATTAACTTTCAATATTATAACAAGTTCCGGGAAAAACATTTTTACTGTCCACCCAAAATATATTATAGGATAAAACAGCAATAAAACGATTGTGAGGAAAAATAATCGAGTCAGTCGATTAATCGAGTTCCAAAAATAATCTATTATTTTCGATTAATCGGGAAAAAATAATCCATGTAATCGAAAATCGATTATTTTTGCCTATCCCTAAACTGCTCACTTATGGCTGGAAAACTCACCCCACTTTTGGGAACGGAGTTCGGTCTCCTTCCTTCTTACTTCGTGTTCTGGCTCCGAGATGGTAACGCTTGCAGTTTGGATCATTGAACAATGATGTGAAAATAAATTTATTCGGCAGCTTTCGTCCCGCTAAACTACTAGGCGATTCCCCGTTTCATGTGAGTGTTATAAGAAAATTAATTCCGACGACGCTCCTTCACAACAATGCATCTTCGAAATGTGATCATTCAAATAGAATTAATTCAACATTGGTTATACCGGGTATCCGAATAAGGACCCAAAATCCACTTAATTGAAAATCTATTTGAATAAAGATTCGAATCTAAAGTTATCGATTCACTCAAAGTTCTATCTACGAACTTATTTTGCTTTTCTATTTGTTTTATACAACAAACCAGAGTTCATTTCGTGATCATAAACGCATCGGGTCGTGAAAATTGCCCAACAACCGGATCCTCACCACACCTAACCTATCACTCGATTCTGCGAGCAGCTATTGTTATCCACTACGTCAGGGCTGGCGACTTCTGTGTGGAGTGTGTGGAGCACCCCTGCACACCCTGAATGCCAACCGTGTGGATATTCCACACCCCAAAAGTCTTGATTAAAAATTAGAATTTGTCAAAGGATTTTGAAAAGCCTGTGATAAAAACGAATAATCATAGGTAGTTGATAAAACTTTGCCAAAAATATTGAGAAAAGCCCCCCCGTCATCTGAGCAACTCCACACCCTGAAATTTGATAAGTCGCCGGCCCTGCACTACGTGTTAACGGCTGTTTCTCGTACAATTTCGGACCTCCTAATTGGTCTACGAGCAGTTATCATTGACCATGATGGATTTCGAACAACCGCACATCCTATTGGCTCTACGAACGGTATCGCTGACCAATACGTGTCGACGTTCGTTTCTCGTGGATTCCAAACTCCCCCACGCATCCACACACTTTTTGTATAGAAGCTGCTCCATCTTGGTGCCTTCACCACTCCACTGAATCAACGCAAACTAGTTGCCTCTTAACTCTGTATTTTCTTCATCAGTCTATACGTGATATACTCGAAAAACTTCAACGATGAAAATACTTATTTTCCTTGCTGCGGTATCCGCTGCGAATATTTTCGTGGGTGTTGAGGGTTTCGTTCCACAATCTAGTATCGAAAAGTGTGGTGATGGATTCCAAGTAACATTCCCGAATAATTCTAAGATTACGGGGTTCGACTTGCACGCAAAAATGAACCTGTCGCTTCATGGTAAGACATACAAATGATTTAATTGGCCATTGCGCTCGTCACTTTCCGACGAAATTTTGACCTAACAAAATGTCTCAGTTGGTCGAGTTGACGAGCTTGTGCAGGTGGCGGCATTCGTACGGAACAAAACAGACGGTATATGGGTTTACCGGATGACCCAGTTTAAGGTGAGACTGGGAACCACAATTTGTTACTCGACGTTGCTTTTCTTCAACGGATTTAACTATACGTCAACAGTCAAGACCTGGACTATGCCACTCAAAACCACCACGACAAGAGCCACCGTGATAAGAACCCGCAGAAGAAGAAGTCGAATCAATTCCATAGGATTGAGCCTGTGAAAATGTATTAATATTTCTTTCATTATAAGTTCAGAAAAATCGTACGTAATACGAATTTTATTATCCCCAAGTTACATCGGGCTAGGCTTTTTCCATGAACGAATAAAATATATGCTTGTAAAATGTATACACTTTGATTAGAACCTCAAAACTGTTTCACATATCCTATAAAATTTACGATCACATAAAGTTGACGAAGAATAATCTTCACGTACTTCTGAATCAAAATAGAGAATAGTGGAAATCCAATTGAATTTTTATCTTGTTCTTGTGTTGAAATGACGAGTGATGAAACGAACACACAAGGTTCCAGTAGATATTCCTGGACACTTCGATTGGATTTTTTCCCTATCTATAAAAAAACTGGATATTCACGAGATAATGCCAGCCATGATCCAATTTCTGCTGTATAATGTGAAATTGAAGAACGTTTCTATGGAACTCGAGAGGCCCCAACAAAATGTAAACAACTGGGTTGTAAAAAACGTTGACCTGTTAATAATTATTCACACCACGAGCCACCGCTTGGTAGTCAGTTATTGTCGTTTCTATGATCGGTGTCGTTTTTCTCCAACCAACTTTGCCAAAAAAAACTTCAATAATCAAACCGCAAGATAGGTTGGAAGGAATTTTTGGCCGAAGGCATTTGAAATCACCGTGCGATCCAATTGACCCGTAAATTTGAATATGTAAAAGCTGATTCTCTGTCACTCGTCATTCAGTTGTTGAGTCAAAGTCAAGCCTTATAGTCTTGCAAATTTTTTGTGAGGTAATATTTATCCAATTCTTTTCGTAAACTTTGAATTAATTTCGATAACGATGAGAAGTTGGTTCGTCTTCACGCTGTTGGCTACAGCAATTGTCGCAAATATCGATGCCGTGGATAAAAACTTCAAATTCCAACTACTGGATCCCCATGGCTATAACCGGGTCTCGTTCAAACCCATTATTGAAGTCACCGCAGCCATCCTCCACGGAGTCATCAACGAAAAGTGAGAAGATGACTATGGTCTGCATCTGAATAGCCAACAAGAAATTGACAATTCAAGTATATTCGTCAAGAATAATTGGCTGAAACCCTCATCTCAGGTTGTTTTCTCGTCTGACTGACAATGAAATAAATCCATGTCCATAGGCACTCTGATTCGCCGATTTGCAGCACTCTCGTGGATCCAGGACACGTCGTTTATTTCTGGGTTCATATAGACTTGCCAAAACAACAAGTCATACTCGACTGCGATAAGGACCTACGTGGTGCCTCAAAGTCCCAGAGTCCCTTCCAATTGACTCGACCATCGATGCACACGAGAAGATCCAGAAGCATTCTGACTAATATTTCTTTGGATGACGACTCTCAGCAGAATATCGTCTGGGGCATCCTTTTACTCCTTGAGTGGCAGAGGCAACGGTAAAGCGGATTACTGATATCAACGAACTCTGATTGTCACAGTACATTTCAGTTTCGGTTTGACCATGGCCCACGGTCCAGCGCAGATTAATTGATGGTCAATCAAACTCCGACAGGGCTGGCGAAGTAAGATTTTCCCAGGTGTCGAGTGCTATTGATATATATTGGAGAAGGGGGGGGGGCATCCGAAAAACATCAGAACCTGCCGAACAGTTACCTTGTATACGCGTGAGCCCGATACTAGATATTTATGTGGCATGCGCGTAAAGTGACTGTTTGTACGGCAAGGTGATGGTTTTGGTACGAATCGCTGGTGTGTCTGCAGGCGATCCGGACGCAAAGCCAGCGGCTCGTGCGAAAAATGTAATCCTTGCCGAATAGTTACTTAACGCGGGCGCCCCTACAATATTTTTTATGCCTGTTTTTGATGCGTAAAGTGGCACTCTGAACACCTAAGAATGACCCTGAAAGATTCGTCACGAATTCTCAATCACCCTGTATTAATGATATCTTTGAAACGTCTCTTTTCGTTCCGTCAAATGCCGTTTTAATGCCTGTGCTGTAAAAAATATTTATTAAGGAAAAGGCATTGAAAGTCACTCCGACGCCACCTGAGATGCACATGAACGTGCAGATAGGAACTGCTGTGCAAAGTAGTAAACTGCGGTTTAATCACTTTCAGTGTTTTGCGCGGAATTCTTTGGAATACATGACTGATAACAAACAGGATATGGAACAAGGTTGTAGAATAATATATTTTCGTGGCGATTGGTTGGCACGTCCACTTGTACATTTTCTTTTTATGGAAAGTGAGCCAAGATTCTGAGGTATGGAGTACTCCACCAAAACCATATGGGGATCGCCGGCCCTGTATGCATATTCTCATATTGAAACAACAAGCTAGTCTGGCCCACCGCTGAATAAGTACATGATGCAATCTTCCCCGATTATTGTTTACGAATAAAAAATATACGATATTGGCCACCAAATGTGCGGCTGGAGAAATCATGTGCCTTTGGGATATTTTCGTCGTCGAAATTCGATGAATTGTAATATCAGGGCTGGCGACTTACGAAATTTCAGGGTGTGGAGCTGCTCAGATTCCGGGGGGGGGGGAGGCTCTTCTCAATATTTTTGGCGAAGTTTTATTAAGAACCTTTAATTATTCGTTTTTATCACAGGCTTTGCAAAATCCATTGACAAATTCTAATTTTTAATCAAGATTTTTGGGGTGTGGAATATCCACACGGTTGGCATTCAGGGTGTGGAGTGCTACAAACACTCCACACAGAAGTCGCCAGCGATGATCTCGATTTTAATCAACCACCGATCGATTTTCGAAATTATATCTTTCACTTTGATGAGATAAAAATGGATTCTCAGTCGAATTTCACGTAACCTAATGAGCTATCAAAATTCTGTTCCATTATCGTTATGACGAATTTTCCCGGAATTCATAAAACCAAAGTTTTTAATTCAGAGAGAAATTTCTGGGAAACGCGGGTGGTGACGGTGCTCTGATTGTATCCGCTGAAGTTCCGAGCAGTGATAAATGGAGTGATTGAATTTTTGGCCGAAGGCATTTGAAATCACCGTGTGATCCAATTGACCCGTAAATTTGAATGTATAAAAGCTGATGCTCTGTCACTCGTCATTCAGTTGTTGAGTTAAAGTCAAGCCTTATGGTATTGTAGATTTTTTGTGTGGTAATATTTATCCAATTATGATGGTGATGATATCGGACTATACGAACCAATTTCATTCGTTATGCCTCTAACTGAGGAACGGCACTCAATTCGAGTGCATTCAGACCACAGAAAGGCCGAAAAGAACTGATTTACAGTTTTTTATTAAAAATCTTTCGAGTAAAAATTCCCCCGGCCCGGATTTATCCAATACCCATTTATCCAATTCTTTTCGTAAACTTTGAATTACTTTCGATAACGATGAGAAGTTGGTTCGTCTTCGCGCTGTTGGCTACAACAATAGTCGCAAATATCGATGCCGTGGATAAAAACTTCAAATTCCAACTACTGGATCCCCATGGCTACCGGGTCTCGTTCAAACCCATCATTGAAGTCATCGCAGTCATCCTCCACGGAGTCATCAACGAAAAGTGAGAAGGTGACTATGGTCTGCATCTGAATAGCCAACAAGAAATTGACAATTCAAGTATATTCGTCAAGGATAATTGGCTGAAACCCTCATCTCAGGTTGTTTTCTCGTCTGACTGACAATGAAATAAATCCATGTCCATAGGCACTCTGATTCGCCGATTTGCAGCACTCTCGTGGATCCAGGACACGTCGTTTATTTCTGGGTTCATATAGACTTGCCAAACGACAAGTCATACTCGACTGCGATAAGGACGTACGTGGTGCCTCAAGGTCCCAGAGTCCCTTCCAATTGACTCGACCATCGATGCAGACGAGAAGATCCAGAAGCATTCTGACTAATATTTCTTTGGGTGACGACTCTCAGCAGAATATCATTTGGGGCATTCTTTTACTCCTTGAGTGGCAGAGGCAACGGTAGAGAGGATTACCAATATCAACGAACTCTGATTGTTAAAGTATATTTCAGTTTAGGTTTGACCATGGCGCTATTGGAAAAATCGGCGTCGATGTGACGTCGCACCAACGTCACATCGACGTCGTAAAGTACGTAAAACCGTGTATAAGCTCGGTAGTGGGAAACGAGGTCGGAAACTAGCTATGAATTTGGGAAAATAGCAAAGACGTCTTTGCGACGTAAGTTCCGACGTGGTTTACTACGTCGCTTACGATGTATGTATGATCGTACGTTTAATCAGCTATTTAGCTCGAACCATCAGCTAGTTAGCTGGTAAAACTTACGAAATAAGTTTACTCATTATTTATATTAAATTTATTGTTTTCAGGAATATGTATTCGAAAGTTTTTTTTTTCATTCGGTGTAAGTGTAGCAAACACGGTGCAAATTTACTCGTGAGAACCTCGAAGACTGCCAATCATCTATCGGTGCGTTACGGTACCACACAACGGGTTACCGTACAGCTAGGGTGTCCGCCATATTCCTATACCCGCTACATACATATCGGGTACCGTAACGCGCCTATGCCCTATAGATGGTTGGCAGTCTTCGAGGTTTTAACGAGTAAATTTGCACCGTGTTGGCTTATTACGCGTTACCACAGAGTCGGAATCGTCCTCGACTAAACTCGACTTTAAAGTCGTATAGTGGACGGACGACGGACGTCAACGGGAACAAATTTCGTTCCAGTTATGCTACTCATATGAATTATGAATGTTGAATGAAAAAAAAAAAAAATTATGAAGGAAATTGGCACATCTGGAATAGCTGAGGAACAAAAAATTATGACGGAAATCTACAGGTTTCACCCGTGGGGCAAGAATCTTAGGCATTGAAAATGTTTTTTAAATTACTGTACGCTCAGCTGTCACTAGCCTAGCGAATTTTAGGTTCACGACTTAAGCATGTGCGTTCCGCTGCACTGTTAGGTTTTTTTATTCTTTCACACATATCTCCACCACTTATATCACGTCTCCGTTTACGATACATTTGTTGCCGTTCGGCATTAGTTTCAGTTCTCTAAGTACTAGGATTCATTCCATCCATCGCGGTATAATTGCAGTCAGTTTGCGACGTACTCGATGACATTTCGACTATCACGGTATAACTGAACATAATCCACATTCGGTTCTCTTGTTTATATTAAAACAATAAACTTTCATACTTCCCATGCCCACCATATTTATCCACCACGCGACTGCAACAATTAAAACGTTACATCCACGATTTGTCTCCTGTACTTTCTAAAGACACCCAAAATAGAAGCATTTTCAATGCTAAAAAACTTTTGAATATGGTATATTCCTGAAAACAAGAAATTAAATATAAATAATGAGTATACTTATTTCGTAAGTTTTACCAGCTAACTAGCTGATGATTCGAGCTAAATAGCTGATTAAACGTACGATCATACATACATCGTAAGCGACGTAGTAAACGACGTCGGAACTTACGTCGCAAAGACGTCGGAACTTACGTCGCAAAGACGTCGGAACTTACGTCGCAAAGACGTCTTTGCTATTTTCCCAAATTCATTCCTAGTTTCCGACGTCGTTTCACACTACCGAGCCTATACACGGTTTTACGTACTTTACGACGTCGATGTGACGTTGGTGCGACGTCACATCGACGCCGATTTTTTCAATAGGGGGGGCCACGGTCCAGCGCAGATTAATTGATGTTCAATCAAACTCGGACAGGGCCGGCGAAGTAAGATTTTCCCAGGTGTCAAGTGCTATTGATATACAGTGTAATCCTTGCCGAACAGTTACTTAACGCGGGCGCCCCTACAATATTTTTTTATGGCTGTTTTCGATGCGTAAAGTGGCACTCTGAACACCTAAGAATGACCCTGAAAGATTCGTCACGAATTCTCAATCAACCTGTATTAATGACATCTTTGAAACGTCTCTTTCCGTGCCGTCAAATGCCGTTTTAATGCCTGTGCCGTAAAAAATATTTATTAAGGAAACGGCATTGAAAGTCACTCCGACGCCACCTGAGATGCACATGAACGTGCAGATAGGAACTGCTGTGCAAAGTAGTAAACTCCGGTTTAATCACTTTCAGTGTTTTGCGCGGAATTATTTGGAATACATAAATGATAACAAATAGGATATGGAACAAAGTTGTAGAAAAATGTATTTTCGTGGCGATTGGTTGGCACGTCCACTTGTACATTTTCTTTTTATGGAAAGTGAGCCAAGATTCTGAGGTATGGAGTACTCCACCAAAACCATATGGGGATCGCCGGCCCTGTATGCATATTCTCATATTGAAACAAAAGCTAGTCTGGCCCACCGCTGAATAAGTACACGATGCAATCTTCCCCGATTATTATTTACGAATAAAAAATATACTACATTGGCCACCAAATGTGCGGCTGGAGAAATCATGTGCCTTTGGGATATTTTGGTCATCGAAATTCGATGAATTATGTAATAATTCAGGGCCGGCGACTTACCAAATTTCAGGGTGTGGAGTTGCTCAGATGACGGGGGGAAGGGGGGGGGGGGCGAAGGCTCTTCTCAATATTTTTGGCAAAGTTTTATTAAGTACCTTTGATTATTCGTTTTTATCACAGGCTTTTCAAAATCCATTGACAAATTCAAATTTTTAATCAAGACTTTTGGGGTGTGGCGAGGGGTAAATCACTAGCAAAAATGTGTACACCACATCTCCCCCACATTTCCCCACATCTCCCGACATCTCCCAACATTTCCCAACATTTCCCGACATTTCCTCACATCTCCTGACATTTCCTAACATTTCCCCACATATCCTGACATTTCCTGACATTTCCCAACATTTTCCGACATTTCCCGATCCGATATTTCCCGATATTCCCGACATTTCCCAACATTTCCCCGACATTTCCCAACATTTCCTCGACATCTCCCGACATTTCCGGCCCTTCGTACACCACATTTCCTTTGTGATTCACCCCTCGGGGTGTGGGATATCCACACGGTTGGCATTCAGGGTGTGGGCTGCTCCACACACTCCACACAGAAGTCGCCAGTGATGAATTGCATATCGTGTAACAACGGACGAAACTTTGGGATTGAGACGAGTACGAAGCTTGTCAGCAATCACACGGGTGGCAAATCAACAATCTTCCCTTGTCCCACGCCATATTTTTGTTTAATTTAAAAAAACCATGACCCTTAAAAGTTGCACCCTCAAAACCATGAACCCGGTTGGAGTCTTTCACTCCCAGAGAAAGGTAATTTCCGACCAGATTTGTTATAACGCGCCAAAAATAGGGAAATATTTGCCCAAGATGATACAGCGCGCTGGAAAAAGGTCATTTCAGTACGCTATATCAGCCCCGGGCAGAAATTTCTGTCTTCAGGACGAGTGATACCATTTTTGCACTCCGAAATAAGGAAATCTCTGTTCGGAAATGGTATAGCCCGCTCAAAAGTGTAAAATTTCTGCATCGAAGAGGTAATTCTGGCTCCGAGATGGTAACGCTTGCAGTTCGGATCATTGAACAATGATGTGAAAATAAATTTATTCGGCAGCTTTCGTCCCGCTGAACTATACTAGGCGATTTCCCGTTTCATGTGAGTGTTATAAGAAAATTCATTCCGACGACGCTCCTTCACAATTATGCATCTTCGAAATGTGATCATTCAAATAGAATTAATTCAACATTAGTTATACCGGGTATCCGAATAAGGACCCAAAATTCACTTCATTGAAAATCTATTCGAATAAAGATTCGAATATAAAGTTATCGATTCACTCAAAGTTCTATATACGAACTTATTTTGCTTCTGTATTTGTTTTATACAACAAACCAGAGTTCATTTCGTGATTATAAACGCATCGGGTCGTGCAAATTGCCCAACAACCGGATCCTCACCACACCTAACCTATCACTCGATCCTGCGAGCAGCTATTGTTATCCACTACCTGTTAACGGCTGTTTCTCGTACAATTTCGGACCTCCTAATTGGTCTACGAGCAGTTATCATTGACCATGATAGATTTCAAACAACCGCACATCCTATTGGCTCTATAACGAACGGTATCGCTGACCAATACGTGTCGACGTTCGATTCTCGTGGATTCCAAACTCCCCCACGCATCCACACACTTTTTGTATAAAAGCTGCTCCATTTTGGTGCCTTCGCCACTCCACTGAATCAACGCAAACTAGTTGCCTCTTAACTCTGTATTTTCTTCATCAGTCTATACGTGATATACTCGACAAAATTCAACGATGAAAATAGTTGTTTTCCTTGCTGCGGTATCCGCTACGATTATTTTCGTGGGTGTTGAGGGTTTCGTTCCAGAATCTAGTATCGAACCGTGTGATTATGGATTCCAAGTAACATTCCCGAATAATTCTCACATTACGGGGTTCGATTTTTATGCAAAAATAAACAAGCCGATTCAAGGTAAGACATAGAAATGATTTAATTGGCCATTGCGCTCGTCACTTTCCGACGAAATTTTGACCTAACAAAATGTCTCAGCTGGTCGAGTTGACGAGCCTGTGCATGTGGCGGCATTCGTACGGAACAAAACAGACGGTATATGGGTTTACCGGATGATAACCAGCCAGTCTAGGGTGAATCCAGGGATCACAGTTAGGTACTCGACGTTGCTTTTCTTCAACGGATTTAACTATACGTCAACAGTCAAGACCTGGACTGTGCCACTCGAAACCAACACGAGAAGAAGAGACGCAAATCGAAGACCGAGAGGAAGACCCCCCACTTCTAAGCGCGGGCGCGTGCAGTGAAATTCTTCGGTTCGGGTCCGGGTAAAATGGATTGCTTTCGGGTCGAGTACCCGAGAATTTCGGATTGCCCAAGAATTTCGGATTACCCGAGAATTTCGGATTGCTCGAGAATTTCGGATGTCCCGAGAATCCTAAGTTCCTCGAAAATCTCGGGTTTGCCGAGTAATGCGGAGTTTGTGAAAATAGGTATAATAGATAATAGCTAATAATAGTGATAGCTAAAACTAAAAAAAAAAAATGTAGATACCTGAAAAATTCGAACTACCCGAAAATTTCGAAATACCCGAAGATTTCGAACTACCCGAAGATTTCGAACTACCCGAAAAATTCGAACTACCCGAACATTTCGGGATTGCCAAAAAATCCGACCCGACGCAAACCCGACCCGAACCCGAGTTCCGCACAGCCCTAGCCACCACAATTAGAAGTTGAATAGCAATTCCTTAGGATTGAGCCTGTGAAAATGTATTATTTCTTTCACTATAAGTTCAGAAAAATCGTACGTAATACGAATTTTATTATCCCCAAGTTACATCGGGTTAGGCTTTTTCCATGAAAGAATAAAATATATGCTTGTAAAATGTATACACTGTGATTAGAACCTCAAAACTGTTTCACATATCCTATAAAACTTACGATCATATAAAGTTGACGAAGAACAAGCTCCACGTACTTCTGAAACAAAACAGAGAACCTACACTGAGAAAAAAGATTTGGTTGTGCGTACTATTTTCATATAGTCTAAATCGTATAGTACAGGCAATCCGCTTTTATGGTGATGGTTACTAAAAAATGGTTTGCCGTACTATGTAACGATGGTAAGATCAACACATGGATGTGTTGGCAGAGAACACCTAAATTTAATGTACTGTCAACTATAATTATTGTAAAATAAATTACTAAAACAATATAGTCATGTTAAAATTCGTATTTAGTTATTACAACAGCGCCAGTAGTTGAGAGTACCGAAGATATAGTTATCCTTTCCATATTGCAGTGGTCACTCTTACCATGAGCACAATAGTTGTGTCAAGAGTCCGCTTACGTTATCACAAACGTAAGACTGGTTGGGACCACCCAAATATTAGGCTTCTCTCATGATTTAAATTGGGTAACTCATACCATGAACACTGTAGTTACGCCATTAATACCCTAAAGTTATCACAAAAATGACAATAGTTATAACTATTAAAACCTCTAGTTACACTGTCCATAATCTAATGTCAACTCATTCAATCAAAAACTATGGTTGTGCCAACAGTCCCTCTACGTTATCACAGGACTACTCATAGTTCAAGGTACTGAGGGTCCAGTTTTCCTTACCCGCAGCACATAAGATATATCC
>JAEUYN010002500.1:0-17012 GCA_018257835.1 Euura lappo | reverse complement strand
ACTAGAAACTTGTACGCAGGGCTCGTTGACTGGAAAAGCAGCCAGTTTCACAGTCAGAGGATCGATTTGGAGTAAAAAAGTCAGCCCGATGTCGAATTTGCTGCGATATCAGGCCGGACGCCGAGGTACCAGCTCGAAAATAATTTTCAGACTATCGCCACGGCGCTTTCAGTTGTAGACTATGACTAGAAACTTGTTAGCGGGGCTCTTGACTGGAAAAGCAGCCAGTTTCGCGTTCGGAGGATTGATTTGGAGTGAAAAGGTCACTAGAAACTTGTAAGCGGGGCTCGTTGACTGGAAAAGCAGCCAGTTTCACGGTCAGAGGATCGACTTGGAGTAAAAAAGTCAGCCCGATGTCGAATTTGCTGCGATATCAGGCCGGGCGCTGAGGTATCAGCTCAAAAATAATTTCCAGACTATCGCCACAGCGCTTTCAGTTGTAGACTATGACTAGAAACTTGAAGCGGGGCTCGTTGACTGGAAAAGCAGCCAGTTTCACGGTCAGAGGATCGATTTGGAGTAAAAAAGTCAGCCCGATGTCGAATTTGCTGCGATATCAGGCCGGACGCCGAGGTACCAGCTCAAAAATAATTTCCAGACTATCGCCACAGCGCTTTCAGTTGTAGACTACGACTAGAAACTTGTACGCGGGGCTCGTTGACTGGAAAAGCAGCCAGTTTCACGGTCAGAGGATCGATTTGGAGTAAAAAAGTCATCCTGATGTCGAATTTGCTGCGATATCAGACCGGACGCCGAGGTATCAGCTCAAAAATAATTTCCAGACTATCGCCACGGCGCTTTCAGTTGTAGACTACGACTAGAAACTTGCTAGCGGGGCTCTTGACTGGAAAAGCAGCCAGTTTCACGGTCAGAGGATCGATTTGGAGTAAAAAAGTCAGCCCGATGTCGAATTTGCTGCGATATCAGGCCGGACGCCGAGGTACCAGCTCAAAAATAATTTTCAGACTTTCGCCACGGCGCTTTCAGTTGTAGACTATGACTAGAAACTTGTTAGCGGGGCTCGTTGACTGGAAAAGCAGCCAGTTTCGCGTTCGGAGGATTGATTTGGTGTGAAAAGGTCACTAGAAACTTGAAGCGGGGCTCGTTGACTGGAAAAGCAGCCAGTTTCACGGTCAGAGGATCGATTTGGAGTAAAAAAGTCAGCCCGATGTCGAATTTGCTGCGATATCAGGCCGGACGCCGAGGTACCATCTCAAAAATAATTTTCAGACTATCGCCACGGCGCTTTCAGTTGTAGACTATGACTAGAAACTTGTTAGCGGGGCTCTTGACTGGAAAAGCAGCCAGTTTCGCGTTCGGAGGATTGATTTGGAGTGAAAAGGTCACTAGAAACTTGTAAGCGGAGCTCGTTGACTGGAAAAGCGGCCAGTTTCACGTTCGGAGAATTCTTCAAAAATTGGGATAGTACGTAAATCCGGGCGAAATGATTCCTGTGGGCCGAATCGCAATGACTCAGGGACAACGATTGTGGCACGCCTAGGATGCGCGGAATAGGCCATCGACGAAACACCTGTAATAAATAGCACAAGATGCATCGTCGGTTGCCTATTTCGCGCATCCTAGGCGCAGCAGATTAACCCTGGGAACAAATATTATAACTCCTGTATGTAGTACTGCACGTAACATGTCCTGTGAATGATCGGAGGTTTGTTAGGATTGTTGGTTCAATGAAAAAGCAATTACAATGTTGTGTACTTGCAAAAAGTAGTGAAATCTAACACAAAAACATCGTAGATGTAAAAAAAGCCGCCAAGTACCCACGCAAAAATGAGCAAAACTTATCGCCAGTCTCTGTCGTGAAATCAAGAAAGAAACCAAGCACCGAGCGTACCCCTTCGATTTCTCAGCAAGTCTACGTCGTCAAGTCGGAGTTTCGTGTGAGGATATCGAAACATCATTCCAAGAGCTACGTACTTGGCGGGCACATTCGGTTTCTTAGAGCTATACGGACAACCCGCTTCTTTTTGTGTGATAATCTCATTTCGAATACGATAGGAATACTATTAAAATAAAAAAAAATAAAACCAGTAATTCCCCACAATCATCGCATGGTATAATAAGTATTGTACGTGTACCTAATCATGTACATCACTTTATAGGAGAAATACCTTCTTGAATAATCGTTGACGTTCCACTGTCAATGCATTATCAGATCAGACCCAAAACTCTTGAATCACCATACATACCGCGAGTAACCCTGTATGCTGGCCACTAGGTGCGCCTGAAGCAGGCAACCAAACGTACGTACCATAAGAATTAGCACGTGCCGTACATACGGTTGCCCGCTTCAGGCGCACTTAGTCGCCAGCATACAGGGTTATACTCGCGGTACTTATGAAGCCAATAACCTGTCTAGAGTAAGTTCTCCTATGATTGGTAACTTACCGTGAAACTTGAGTATGTAGTCCATAGTGGGAAAATATAAACGCATCCGCTTCCAATACGGTCGAATCAAGAAAACCCCACCTTGTTACTTTAATATGAACCTAAAACTCACAGCAACGGATACACGTGAATGCTGTAACTAGTGTAGAATATGACTGTTCCATATAAACATGAATATGAAATCTGTACATTATGTACACGCAGAAGAAGGATCGATTACAGTACTCAAAAACCAATTAACCGCGTATCACGCCATTCTCGTATTCTACCGAAAATATTGCGTTATTCATTAGCTTTTGAAGCATAAACATTCGTAATCATGTATTAGTACGACAAGATTAGCGCGTGCGAGTTGACGGAAGTGCTGTAGAGCGGGCGCCTTCAGGCGCCCGGCCGCAAGCACGAACGTCAACTCGCACGCGCTAATCTTTCAAGTAATGCGACAAATTCATCCTTCAAGACCGAAAGATGAATTATTATTCAGTATGAATATAAGCAATGTTATCTCTCAATCGGAAATAAGCCAGTCAACGTAAGATTCATGACATGTATGTCCACCGACCGGAAGCGTAGCACTTCGATACATCCATCAGCCACAAGGTACCGATACTAAAAATTACTATTCACAGCTTGAAAGAACTATTATCAGACAAACAACCAAACCACAGCATAAAAATGCGAGTAGTTGTGTACTATCGATCAATCAATTTTTGATGGTAATTTGACGAATAAAACAATATGGAGCACAACAGTTGAAATGGACGAATGGTTCGCAAAATACGTCAGAATATTGTCAATTTGAAAATGAAACAACAAATACACAGGAAAAAAAACAACCGAATGTGCCCGCCAAGTACGTAGCTCTTGGAATGATGTTTCGATATCCTCACACGAAACTCCGACTTGACGACGTAGACTTGCTGAGAAATCGAAGGGGTACGCTCGGTGCTTGGTTTCTTTCTTGATTTCACGACAGAGACTGGCGATAAGTTTTGCTCATTTTTGCGTGGGTACTTGGCGGCTTTTTTTACATGTACGATGTTTTTGTGTTAGATTTACCTTTTCGGGCGTGATTTCAGAGTTATGTGGAAAATCACTGGTATTCGTACGGGATTTTTTTTTCAAGTATTCGACTAATAAATGGTCTAAAATATGGTGAATTCTTCTATAATTTGAGTGCCTAAACTTTGGAACATATAAACAATCAACCTACATATTACAGCTTGAAGTAATGTTGAATTAATTGTTTATACTTTTTTAAGTAAGCCTTGTTCTAGCCGGTCGGCCGAGTTACCTTTGTTCTAGCCTGACCGGCGAGTTAGCCTTGTTCTAGCTGGTCGGCCGAGTTACCCTTGTTCTTGCCTGACCAGCGAGTTAGCCTTATTCTGACTTTTCGGCGAGATACACTTATTCTATCCCGCCTGGCGAGATACACTTGTTCTATCGCGCCCGGCGAGATACACTTGTTCTATTCGGCCCACCGAAATACACTTGTTCTATCTCGCCCGGCGAGATACACTCGTTCTATCCCGCCCGGCGAGATACCCTTATTTCATTTGGACCCGTCGATATATTAGTCAAGTACTTGAAAAAAAAAAATAAATCCTGTACGAATACCAGTGATTTGTCAAATAAAAACCTCTTAAATTACGCCCGAAAGGGTAAACACTACCCCTCAAACCCCTCCTATTCTCGTCACGTCAGATGAGACAGTCTGCGTATCATATACTGAGCCTTTCTGACAAATTGAAACAAACCCACTCCCCCCCACAGGCCTAATTCAGGCATACTGGGAAAGGGTTTGTTTAATTTCGTCAGAAAGGTTCGGTTTGTAATGTTAAAGGTTATTGTCGGTTGTATTGGTATTGCTGATGATTATATTGGTATGCCGAGTGAGAGGGTTCAGGTTCTGATGGGTTTGACACATAAGGTAATTGTGTCAATGTGTGGCGTAGAGGAGGCGGTTGGGAATGAAACGGGGAAATAGCCAGAGGCGGCTGATATAAATATGGAGCTACTGCTGCTGATTGTAATTCAAGTCGTAACTCGTTTTTCATTTTTTCTTCATCACTCTCCCATTCTTTGTCCTTTTCCTTTTCCTTCGATTCATGAAGCCATTTCTTTACTTCATCAAGATCCTGCACAACAATATAATTGCAGCGTGTTAGCGTGTTGATAATGAATGCATTGCGATGCGTGTTAACAATGCACGCACAATATTGCATGCATGCATTATCGCATGTACAACCGATTTTTTCATGAATTTCTTATATTCTCAGGTGATGTGAGTAAAATAGTCAAAATAAATTGAATCGAAGTTGAAAGAATTAGGAATTCTGCGTTTTCACTTGATAATATCGAGATACTGAAATCAGGATGCAAAAATACAGTGCGTAAGTAAAGAACTAGTTTCAACTTTCTGCGATTCAATTCTAACTGACAACGAAGAAGGTTCCTGTGCTTCTTCCTGATACCTGTTTCGTATAATCTTATATCGACTACCACAATTTCCAATTTGCCTTCCTAATCCGTCTGCTTTAGTAGTTCAAAGATAGAAAAATTGATTATAAGTGGTGTGCGATAATCGAGTCAATGCAAACGAAGTTTAATGTTCGACGTTTCGATGACTATCCGTCATCCTCATCGGGAACTTAAACGATATCAGTAAGCCATAATCAAAAAACGGATTAGATATAGGCAGCAGGAAATAAATTAAGACAGCACGCACCAAAATAGGTAACTCACACACAAACTGAGAATTAAAACGTGGAAAGCGGTAACCGGAGTACGACAATAAAATAATAAAAACAATCCGATTCGTCGAGGAAGTAAAATGTAAAAACGAGTCAGAAAAGTTAAAGTGATTGTGAGACCCATTGCGGGACCATCAACTGTCGAGTTTGTGAGCAACCGAGTGTTTGTCAACAGACATTAAGCGCGAGGAGATCAGTATTGATCAATATTATTTAAATTTAACATTGATTCATCTATTCAATGTACAAGATTCAAAATTAAAAATTTCATCACTAATTTAAATTTTACTTAAAATTGTAACGTAATTATTATTAAAAGAGCCGGTGCTTACGTTATTCTTTCCATACAGGATCTTAAACATCTCATAATCAGTTCACCCACATGCCATACTAATGCGGCTACGCTGACAGTCCCTGATTATAACAACAGGTAATATATAATCAGCCGCGGAGGCGGCGGGGAACGGGAGGAAAGGCGGTATCTTAAATGAACACGGTGACTTTCCAGATAAACAACAATTAACTTTATTATTAATACGCCCGACCACGAGAGCTGATACAAAATATCCGGAGCCACACCCGCGCCGCGGAGACCCTTCACGTTTTATATTATGGGCTGGCACTTACTTGAGGGGCCGGTACAGGCGGAGGTCTCCGGGGTCCGGGTGCAGTAATCCACTGCGAACGTATCCTTATTACTTACTCCACACATTCACTCCACAATAACCGAACCACGGGGCTATCTTCATTCACTCTCACATACCAATTTCTTCCCGATTCTTATTCTTATCTTATCTCTACCGCGCGAAGGCTGGAGAACGAGTGACGCGTGCCGTCTCTCCCGATTCTGGTCAGCCTATCTACCGACGTTTTCAAAATCTGCCGGGCGTTCTGTAAGTAACGAGTTTGTTACTCGTTACAAATCCCCTCCCTCAGACGCAACCCGTCCCGGGGTGCACAGCCTCATAAACGGTTCCGGGTCTCATGTTTTCGATTGGCGTTGTATACATTGTAAGCGAGATTCTATTGCGAAACGTAGTCGCTCATGAAGGAATGAGAAGAATAATAGTTATCGATTTTTCGCGTGTGTGGCGGTCTTACTTATTCTACTGGTTTTCCTATGTTATTTTATACTCCTATGGATCCGAAGACTCTAGGCTTTATCCTATTGTGTTACTATGGCCTTTCATCATTTTCGAGTGCACGTCGAGCTCGTGCTTGAGCGCGTGTCTCTCGTGTCGGGTCTACTGATTCCCGCGGTTCCTCGGCTACTTGAGTCACCGGGTTTGTTTTTGGGCCGTTCGCGTTCGCGGTTAGGGTGGTTTTTCTTGGCCGTCCCCGCTTACGCGTTTTTCTCGGACTCTTTGCTTTTGAGTTCGGGACCCGATGGTCAGGTACAGACTCTCCTGTTGTCTTCTTGGGTTGCTCGTTTTCCGTGTTGTCCGCGGACGAAGTCTTCGCCTCTTGTGTGGCTTCTTCTTCACCAAGTTCATCTTCTGATGACGTCGGTGTGGATCCTTCTTCGTACGCTGGCTTTAGGTCCTTAACGTGAATTTTTCCCACCGGGAGGCCTGGATCGTCTTGTAGCTCGTAGACGCACGTTCCGAGTTTAGATATTACTGTGTATGGTCCTGCAAACTTTGGGACCAGTTTCGAATTTATGAAGTTTGCTGCGGACGAGAGGACCCGGTTACGCTTCCAGACGCGGCTTCCGATTTCGTATTGGACATCCCTGTGCGATTGGTTATAATACTTCGCGTTTCTCTCTTGTGCGACTCCCATGTTGTCCGCGGCTATTTGATGTAAGTCGCGGAGTTTTTGCATACGCTCGTTCCACTCTAGAATACGATCGGCCGTTTCCTCTTCTTCCGATTGTCGTTCAACCTGCCGCCTTAAATTTAGCGGTGGGGTTGGTTGTCTGCCATAGACTAGCATGGCCGGGCTGATCTTCGTCGAGTCGTGAACTGCCGTATTGTACGCGAAGGCAAAGTCGAAGATATGTTCAGCCCATGTACGATGATCAGCTTCTACATATGCGGCGATCTTCGTTTTCACGTCTCTATTCACTCTCTCGACTGGGTTTGCTTGCGGGTGGTATACCGGAGTGGTCGCGTGTTCAATTCCTCTCTTAGTCATGTAGGCGGTCGCCTCCTTGTTCACAAACTCAGTGCCGTTGTCTGTGAGGTAGATTTGGGGGGCGCCATACCGCAAAACTATCCGTTCGTTGAACTCGCGTAGAATTGTGTTAGCGTTTGCTTTTCGCATCGGTGCGACCTCGATCCACTTGGTGAAGAAGTCCTGGAAGACAAGCAAATATTCATATCCTTGACGACTTCTAGTGAAGGTCATAACGTCTGCACCCACAATTTTCCACGGCCCCTTAATATCTCGTCTGCCCATTAAGCCCGCTGGTGCCGATTGTAGGACCTTGCACTGTTGGCAGATGGCGCAATTACGGACGTATTTAAATATGTTTTTATGCATTGCCGGCCAATAGTAGTATTGGGCGATCCTGCGGTACGTCTTTTGCTGTCCTGGGTGTCCTGCTGTCGGATCATCGTGGCATTGTTGGAGCACTTCAGCCCTCTCTTCTCGTGTTACGACCAATTTCCATGCATCCTCTTCATCGAGGACTACGTCGATTTCTGGATCGGGTCGATAGAAGTATAGGCGGTTTTTCACGATCTTCCAGTCCCTATAGGTGCGCGGTTCCTCCCGAACTTTGTTCAGCCGGTCGAGGTACCATTCGTCTTGGGTGTGTGAGTCAGCTTCGACGGAGGTGACGTCTACGGAATCTTTAGCCTCGTGCATCCGCGATAGTGCGTCGGGTACTAGATTCAGGGCTCCTTTCCGATACTGGACTTCAAAGTCGTATCCCTGTATTTCCAGTGCCCACCTGGCAAGGCGACCATGCGGGTTCCGTAGGTTGTACAGCCACACTAAGCTGCTGTGATCTGTGACCACTTTAAATTGGTATCCCTCTACGTATGGACGGAATTTGCGAATTGCCCACAGGATAGCGAGACACTCTCGCTCAGTGACCGAATACCGTCGCTCAGCGAAGTTCATGGTGCGACTCGCGAAAGCGAGTACTCGCTCTTCTCCATCGATGACTTGGGTGAGTACCGCTCCGAGTCCTGTGTCACTCGCGTCCGTTTGAATCACGAATTGTTGGTCAAAGTCCGGTCGATGCAGTACCGGTGCTGACGCAACTAAGGATTTCAACGTGTCGAATGCGCGTTGCTGATCTTGTCCCCAGAGATAGCGGTAGTTTTGCCTGGTGAGTTGTGTCAGTGGCTCGGCTATCGTGGCGTAGTTCGCGATGAACTTCCGATACCACGACGACATACCAAGGAAGCGGCGTAGTTGTTTCAGGTTCCGTGGCTCTGGGTAGTCGATTATTGGCTGTATTTTCTCCACATCTGGCCGGAATCCGTTACGATCAACGATGAAGCCCAAGTATTTAACCTCATCCTTGCAGAAGTGACTTTTCTCCCTGTTGATCGTGAGGCCTGCATCCGTGATGCGCTTGAGAATGTGCTCCAACCAATGCAGGTGTTCCTCAAAGGTTTCCGTGGCGATGATTATGTCGTCCAAATAGGCGAAAGCATATGGCTCCATTTCTGGGCCAATGAGTGAGTCGATCAGCCTTTGGAACGTAGCCGGAGCTCCTGTCAGGCCGTAGGGTAACCGTTTGAATTGGAATAGCCCTTTGCCGGGCACCGTAAAAGCGGTGATCTATCTAGTCCGTTTTTTGATTATGGCTTACTGATATCGTTTAGGTTCCCGATGAGGATGTCGGATAGTCATCGAAACTTCGAACATCGTTTGCATTGACTCGATGATCGCACACCACTTATAATGGATTTCTCGAGGGACACATTCGCTGATGATGATAGAGAAATTGATTGTATGGGGCACGCACGTGAAGTGACTCTTCAGCAAGGATTATATTTCTAAACTCCGTTGGCTTTCCTCTAGGCTCAACAAAAATATTTGTTACCGAGGGTTTCTATATTTCTTACTATTAGTTCTATAAAAATTAGGCTTGATGAAATGCTCACGAATCTGAATTTTCACTTTTATGTACATACCTTTCTGAAAGTCTTGATTATAGTGAAACATTTTTTGACATCCTCTCCCAGTCTCTTCAGACGCTTCCCTACCGTTTTGGACATTGTTGGTGCAGGCACAGGTTCCTGTGGTGCAGGCATAGGCTTCCTCTGTGGTGCAGGCATAGGCTTCCTCTGTGGTGCAGGCACAGCTTCCTGTGCTGCAGGCATAGCCTCCTGTGCTGCAGGCATAGCCCCCTGTGCTGCAGGCATAGTCTCCTGTGGTACGGGCGGTGGTGCCGACATAGACTCTGGTGGTACAAACATAGGCTCCGGTGGTGCAGTCGTAGGTTGGGGCTGTGGTTGAGCCGATCTGGGCGAAGTTCTCAGCCGTATGCCGCAACCACGACCGCGGAGTCTACCACGTGGAGCTATATGTGACAAGGAAATGCAATCATCGCACAAGCTCATAAAGTGATACAAAAATAGTAAATTGTGAATATGTGTGAAGGTCGAGTTTTGTTGGAAATTGCAAATACGCCAGGCGAAAGGACCGTCGTCTCCTTGTTGCACACGATAATTTATATATCAAGAAGAGTGTGCTGCTATTGACACGGGCGCGTGCCCAAGAAAATTCTGTCTGAATGGCCGACCGCGCCGACCTCCGCGTCCGGGGAAAAAAAATGTCTTCACCGAGATTATCTACCAGTCAATTGTGGTTTCATATCAAATGAAAATTTTGAGGGTGCAATTATTTTTGCGCGACTGGCGTGCCCCTAACGCGAACCTATTCGAGGCACGCGCCCGCGTGAATAGCGACAGCGAATATTCCGTTACTTGCACCGCATCTCGCTGATTTTGTATATTCCACTTGTCTAGTATTCATAAAGAATTACTTACCTTTTGCTGCGTACACAGACCACCCCGCTTTTTCTTGATTAGCCATTGCGATCTTCTTCTTTTTGTTCCACCGGCTTGTGATCTTCTTTTGCTGTTATTGAAAACGTTGATAAACGACTACTCTCCGGGACGCTGAGTCGCTGAGTGAACAATGGAAACCGGAAGGCACAATACTAGTCAGGAGCTTGCGTGAACTAGATGTTAAACTATGAACTAGATATTAAATTTAAACATCTGCACCCACTTATAAAATAGCTATGTTAGAAAATTAAATATTAGATGTGCTTATTTGTTCAAAAGAATCTGTAATCGAAAGTTGAATCGAAATTATTGTGTCACGCCGCGAATCGCGCATGCGCGAGAAAAACCGTTGGAATCAAGTTGAAACAAAATTAGACGGTATCGTGATCGGAGAGTCCTTCTAAATAAAATTGAACGACTGTGTCGCATTCTCGAACCTATCCGATGCGGACCTCCATTGGCGTCTAACGATTCTTTGAGTTTATTCAAATTGATATTATTTACGTTTGAATTTATACGTTACTAGGACTCGTGTATTGCCTTTTCTTTGTTTGTACAACACAACTGGCCTCTTGGCATATTATGTAATTTATGTACAAACGGATTTTTCTCGAGGATGAATAAATAATTAAATAAATAAATACGTAGGTTCGAGAGTGCATAGTTTTTTTTTCTCAATTTTTTCATGTGCCTAACATAGAGTAACTTGAAAACATTAGGTCACGTTTCTTCGTTTTTGTCAAGAATTATTATGACGAATGGCACAGGCAATTGAATTTCATTGTTTTGATATCTTAGGGAGCTTTCCGACGAGGCAAAAAAAAAAACCAACAGACCCCGTCAGACACACAGCGACGTGATTGGTCGGGCCTAAGGGAAGGGACCAGTCATGTTGCTGTGTGTCTGACGGTGTCTGTTCTTTCGCCTTGTTGGGAAGCTCCCTTCGCATGAGTGACGTCACATGGCTGAGATTTTCGGTCCGTCAATTTTTGGTGAAACAAAATATGAATAAAAAATTATCCAATTATTCATACGTAATCCAATAAAATGTGACATGAAAAAAAACAGAAATAATCCTCATTCATGTTTATTTGACATGAGGCTGACTTCCGAAACTAGCTGGTAATGTTTTGAACTTCAAGCCGATATCTGTCTTTCTTGCATTGGTGGATCAGTGCCTCAGGCCGTCTCTCTTGTCCTGAATCTTGACGGAGTTCACGGCGAATCTATGAATCTGAGCGAAATTTAACATGGTAGGTTATAGCGATGGTAAGCCAGTTGTGTCTAGCTCGCGCGGGACGCTAGACGCGAACAGATTCGACTTTTTTTACAGGGTAGTGGCGACGAAAGTCAGTGTTTGGTGAAGAAAAAATGGCCAACCAGAAAAACGAGGGAAAGAAAAAACGATCGAAGAAAAAGGTTATGGGCGAGAAGTAAGTACATGTTTTCAACAAACAACTGTCTGGCAGTAGTAGGACAGAGGGGTAGATGCAGGGGTACCGCGGTCTACAATCGCGGTTATGTTTTGTTTTTACAGTAGAACCTTGATAATTTGCTGGTAGCGGGACCGAAGAATACAATTAGATCAGAGATAGTAATCCAAATTTTTCATCGAATCGCGCTTTCATTGTAGTCTAATCCCGCGTGTACGCGTGACGAACGTAAATACGGGAAATATTGTCGCCCCGTGGACCGTTACATCATTCCGGGGCGGGGAAATACGTAAACTTACACCGACTCACACGAACCTGAAAAACAAAATAAATGGCAAACAAATTATTTCTCTGCACCCGGTAATCGAGGTTACACTGTGTGTGTGTGTGTGTGTGTGTGTGTGCGTGTCCGAGTCCCGAGAGCCACTTCAGTCCCGATCAGAATCACTCCCGTACATCCGGCGTGGGTAGCGCGTCAATTCACCAATATACATTTATGCGGGAAAAAAATTCTACAAATATGATACATTTTTTCCAAATTTAATCGAATCATAATTTCTAATTCCATACATCGTTCATTTGTACGTGAGGCATTCCATGCCAACTCGACCAATGATTTTCCCTCACCATTTTTTATTTGTTTCATAATTTTTTCTGTGGTTGCCCTCACTTTCAAAAACACTTTGAAATTTTTTCAGATTTTTTTAAATAGCCGTTAATGTTTTACGTATTTTCAAAACTCCAAACAGATAGACATTTTTGAAAATTTTGAAAAAATTCTCAAAAATACTTTGTTCCCACACCATCATTTTGGGACATATTAAAAAGTGGAACCAATTTTTCTTATATTTTTTTTGCATATTTAAAAAAAAACTTATTTGATAATTATGGTCCTATCGGCTCCGAAAAGTTGTAGAGTACGAATTACTCGTATTTTTAGTAAAAACGGGTTATAAAAATAAATGAGGCGAAGGTTTCTAATAATAATAATATAATATAATAATAATTACTACCTTTCTGTTATAAGACATTTTATTCAATAATGACATCAAGATTATTAATAATAATTGATTCGATAAAATGTCTTACAACAGAAACCTTCGCCTCATTTATTTTTATAACCCGTTTTTACTAAAAATACGAGTAATTCGTACTCTAAAACTTTTCGGAGCCGATAGGACAATAATTATCAAATAGGTTTTTTTTTAAATACGCAAAAAAAATATAAGAAAAATTGGTTCCACTTTTTAATATGTCCCAAAAAGATGGTGTGGGAACAAAGTATTTTTAAGAATTTTTTCAGAATTTTCAAAAATGTCTATCTGTTTGGAATTTTGAAAATACTTAAAAAATGAACGGCTATTTAGAAAAATCTGAAAAAATTTCAAAGTGTTTTTGAAAGTGAGGGCAACCATAGAAAAAATTATGAAACAAATCAAAAATGGTGAGGGAAAATCATTGGTCGAGTTGGCATGGAATGCCTCACTGTATATAAGCAAGTCATGAACTGTTCATTTTACCATTTTTTTTTTCTGTATCATGCTCGGTATCATAGTAGATAGGCTAGGGGGCTACGACGCCACCCGAAAATTTCTAAGTCCCGAAATGAGCGTAATGCGCATGCGCGAGAGCGGGAGATTTGGAATTCAGGTTTCGTGCGCATGTGTCAGGGCGGGGAATTCAAAATCAAGGATGATGAGTCATGATCTGGAACATTCTACGGATATGACGTCATTTCCGGTGGATTTCTGAGAGAAGCCTCGAGCGCCACACCGTGGGATTTTAGTAGGTTTGTTGCTGACGTCACTTTTACCGACCGAAACTTCGATGCTGACGTCACTCTGCGACTCCGTCGAGATTCGAACCCATTGAGACTACCTTACCGTCGCGCCTCTGACGTCTTCTTTCGCGACGCAACCTGTCAGATTCGAGGAGTCTCGACGCGTTTCTCGGAACTGTTCGAAAAAAATATTTCCTGGAAAATGATCTCACGTCACCCGTGAGGTTCCAGAAGCTTCGTTGCAACGGACGAAGGATTGCGTCAGCCTTCCAACGACCGACGATTCCTGGAATTGACGAGTTGAAACCTGCTCTGACACGCGGCACTCAGTGCGATTCTAGAATCTTCGTGAGACGCAATGTTCAACTTCAAAGGGTACCGCAATTCCAAATATCAAATTACATTCCATGTTACATTTCAAAGAATAGTATCAAATTGCCCATCGTTAATTAGTTAACAGCCGATGAATAAACGAACGATTCCAAGAATTTTCTGCTAATCAGGCCCTATATAAGGGAGTTTATTTGTCACTTATTCATCAGTTTTGATGTTGCTCATGAAAGGAGTGGATTAAAATTACTGCAGTGCGACTTAATTTCTGATATAAAATATAATAGACACGATGTCGGTGGAACAATGTGAAAAAACAGTTGCTCTTATAAAACGAGCTTATACTCTTTTAGCCAACGGTAAGATAAATGCTCAAGAAGTAGACAAGTGGATGAAATGTGGTACAAAGAGCATACGAATTCTGGGACAGCTGTTGCGCAAGGAGGGTACAACTGTATCGGAGAAGCAAAAGTACCTAGCGACAATTGGTCAATTGAAGGGTGCGAATCTTCTTCTCAAAGGTCTACTGGTGAAGGGCAGTGGATTGCAAAAGCGAAAGAATCGGAGCGATAGAGTGAGATGGTGTGATTTGGAGTCTGCTTTCGAGAAGCGTGTACGTTCGGGAGTGATAGTGAACTTGAAACACGTAGACACGATCGCGTTCATGATAGATGCGTCATCTCTTTTCAAATCTCGGATTACAAACGCACTCAAGAAAGAGAACGCGTTGAAAGTGAATAGTGTGTTTGCAGCTGAATACAGCATTATTAAAAATGATGAAAAAGTCATAGAGGTCAAGTATTTCAATACAAAAAATGCTCCAATCCTTCAAACGACTGATTTGAAAGAATGGTTCATACAAAATGTGCGAGATCCAATCCTCAAGGATATCGAAGAATTTCAGGATAAGGATTCCGGCTGGTCATTACACTCAATCGTGAACCTAACGATAAACATTAACAAATATAATCCTATGCGCGGGAGCTCGTACATTGAAATACCTGGACCCATCAAGAAAAAGCAAGCATGTGTCAACGTACGTAATGATGATGATCAGTGTTTTAAATGGGCGCTGCTGTCTGCGTTACATCCAGTCGAGTGGTGGGATCATCCAGAACGGGTGTTAAAATACAAGCCATACGAAGACGAATTGAATTTCGACGGTATAGATTTTCCTGTAACGCCGAAACAAGTAGCAAAATTTGAGAAACAAAATGATATTTCCGTGAATATATACATTTTGGAAAAACGTAATGGAAAATTCAAGACTGTTCCCATCTACGTCACACCTCTGAAGAAGAATGAGCATGTGAATTTACTCATGTTGCAAAATTACTACGTCGATGGAACGGAAATAGACCATGAAGATAGTAGCAGTGAAGAGGAGACGCCAATCAGATTCCATTACGTCTGGATAAAAGACCTGTCTCGTTTGGTTTGCAAGCAACTTTCGAAAAAAAAAATTAAAAAATACATTTGCGATCGCTGTCTTCACTACTTTGGAAGTGTAGAAAAACTAACTACCCATGAACTGGATTGTGCGCAAGTGAATAAGTGTAAGGTTGTGCTACCTTCACCAAAGAACAATACATTAGCATTTAGGAATTTTAACAACAAGGAAAGAGTCCCTTTTGTGGTATATGCTGATTTCGAATGTCTCTTGCTACCCGTTCAGGATAGCCAGACTGCAGCGTTCCAGGAACACGAACCTTTCAGCGTAGGTTACTATCTGAAATGTAGTTACGATGATACACTATCCTACTATCGTAGCTATCGAGGCTTGAAACCAGCCGAATGGTTCGTGCGAGAACTACTGCAGCTAGCCGAGGATATAGAAACGGTATTTTGGTGTCCAATACCAATGAATGAACTAACACCGGAACAAGAACAGGCATTCAGAAATTCATCGGTATGTCACGTCTGCGAAAAGCCACTTCTACTCGGTAAGAAAGTTAGAGACCACTGTCATCTAACTGGAAATTATCGAGGACCTGCTCATGAAAGCTGTAACCTCAGCTACCAAGATTCACGGACTGTTCCAGTTGTCTTCCACAACCTTAGTGGATATGATAGTCACTTCCTCATTAAAGACGTTTGTACCTATTTCGATGGCCGCATTAGCCTTTTACCGCTGAACAAGGAGCGGTACATATCATTCACGAAGCACGTCAAGGGTAGCGATATCGCATTCAAATTCATCGACTCGTTTCGGTTTATGAATTCTTCGTTAGAGAAACTAGCGTCACACCTTCAAGAGCTCAAAATAGTGAGAAATGAATTTTCACACCTTAGCGAAGATAAATTCAAACTCCTAACGAGAAAAGGCGTGTTTCCCTACGAATTTCTCGATTCGTGGGAGAAGCTCGATGAACCTAATTTACCGGCTAAAGATAAATTTTACAGCATCTTGAACGACAGAGGTATTTCTGACGAAGACTATAATCATGCTCAAAGAGTTTGGAATGAATTCGATATCGGAACCTTGGGTGAATATTCTGACCTCTATTTGAAAACAGATGTACTACTTTTGGCTGATATATTTGAAAATTTTCGGGACGGTTGTCTCAAAGCGTATGGCTTGGATCCCGCACACTATTACACGACTCCAGGCCTTACGTGGGATGCCATGCTGAAGTACACGAAAATTGAACTAGAACTCCTAACCGATATAGATATGGTTATGTTTATCGAGCGTGGTATCAGAGGCGGTGTGAGTCAATGCTGTAATCGATATGCGAAAGCTAATAATAAGTATGTTAAAGATTACAACCCAGACGAAGAATCAAAGTATCTGATGTATTATGACGTTAATAATTTGTACGGTTGGGCAATGACTCAGTATCTTCCTCACGGTGGTTTCGAATGGGTGCGTAACGTAGATGGATTCAATTTCGACGTACCTGATGACTCACCGGTTGGGTACATACTGGAAGTGGACTTGGAGTATCCGGAAGCTATTCACGATATCCATAGCGATCTACCACTATGCGCAGAGCACATGAAACCTCCCGGTTCCAAGCAAGAAAAGTTATTAACAACGTTATATCCAAAAAATCGATATATCATACATTACCGCAACTTAAAACAGGCATTGAGATACGGTCTTCAGCTTAAAAAGATTCACAGGGTCCTGAAATTCAACCAATCACCTTGGTTGAAAGAATATATCGATCTCAATAGTAATATGCGCAAACAGGCTAAGAATGAGTTTGAAAAAGATCTGTTCAAACTAATGAACAATGCCGTTTTCGGCAAGACCATGGAAAACGTACGTAAACGAGTTGATGTCAAACTTGTAACGAAATGGGCTGGAAGGTACGGTGCGGAAGCTCTGATC
>JAEUYN010002499.1:0-50945 GCA_018257835.1 Euura lappo | reverse complement strand
CCCACACAGAACACTTACCAATTTTATACGTATATGGGACGTAATAATTTAGACGTTATATGTCTGATATACGTAAGTTGGAGGTTTACGTTTGGGATAGAAATAGGCTAAATGACCGGCTAAAATCCGTGTAAGGAACGAATACGAAACCTCCGCTAAGATGTATAGAATATGTATTTTAGAGGTACAAGGAACCACTGTAAGACGTATATCGAAACGTATATATTACGTAGTTTTCCCTGCGCTGTACGTCGATTTACGTCTGATATACTGATGCGATACGTATGTCTTTCGTACTCTTCATGATTTCCAATACGTGTACTATACGTAAATCAAACGTATATATATGCATAACATATTACGCTTTTTGTGTATAGAGAACACATATGGGTAGAATATTTATACGTATAGAGAACGTGTGAGATACGTATAAGGAATTGAAAAAAAAATATATTATGTAATAAGTTATATTTAACTTATTATTGGATATTTTTGATATTTTAGGTTATTTTTATTTATAGTTAAGCACACTTGTCAATTAAAACGCATTCTGTGATCGCTTGAATGTTTCGCTTTTCTAAGACCTAGCCGGGATTCGAACCGAGTACGCTCGCCACTCTTCGTATTACTGGTCGCACGCCCTAACCACTACGCTAAGCTGCCGCTTGTCCAACCATGCAGCGTTTCTATACATGATTTTATCAGGGACAATGATACATTCTTCAGTAATGTAAGTTCACTAATCTCTGTAAGAATCTATTTCTGACTACACTCGATCGCTCAATATTGAAAGAATATCGTTGAAGCTGTCAAATGTGCTGAGAACGTCTGGTGTACGTATATTGTACGTATACGGGAAGCCTGGCGAAAAATTTCCTTTGGCCCACTAAACTAATAGGTCTGGTTTACGTATATGAAACGTCGAAATCAGGCGAGTCTGCAAACCCTGTCCTGTTGTATGCTGTACGTATAACATACGTATGACGGAAAAGAGGTAGCTCGGTGCGTTCAGCCTAGTGGATTAATACGTCTGATTTACGTATACGAAACGTAGACATCAGGCGATTCTGCAAAACGTGTGCTGTACGTATGTCTATCGTATCACTTTGGTTGTGGCAAACGTCAAGATACACACATCTGCCGTACGTATATCGTACGTAGAACGAAAATACGGTAAGAATTTGCATTCAGGCCTACTGAACTAATAGGTCTGGTTTGCGTATACGAAACGTCGAAATCAGGCGAGTCTGCAAACCGTGTCCTGTTGTATGCTGTACGTATAACATACGTGTGACGGAAAAGAGGTAGCTTGGTGCGTTCAGCCTACTGGATTAATACGTCTGATTTACGTATACGAAACGTAGAAATCAGGCGATTCTGCAAAGCGTGTGCTGTACGTATGTCTATCGTATCACTTTGGTTGTGCCAAACGTCAAGATACACACATCTGCCGTACGTATATCGTACGTAGAACGAAAATACGGTAAAAATTTGCATTCAGGCCTACTGAACTAATAGGTCTGGTTTGCGTATACGAAACGTCGAAATCAGGCGAGTCTGCAAACCGTGTCCTGTTGTATGCTGTACGTATAACATACGTGTGACGGAAAAGAGGTAGCTTGGTGCGTTCAGCCTACTATTAATACGTCTGATTTACGTATACGAAACGTAGAAATCAGGCGATTCTGCAAAGCGTGTGCTGTACGTATGTCTATCGTATCACTTTGGTTGTGCCAAACGTCAAGATACACGCATCTGCCGTACGTATATCGTACGTAGAACGAAAACACGGTGAAAATTTGCATTTGGCCCACTAAACTAATAGGTCTGGTTTACGTATACGAATCGTCGAAATCAGGCGAGTCTGCAAACTGTGTCCTGTTCTACGTATGGCTCACATATTCCTTCAGTTGTGCCCGACGCCAAGATAAACACATCTGCTGTACGTCTAATATACGTATGCCGGGAAAGGAGTAGCTATAAGTGCGATTCAGCCTACTGACTTATTACGTCTGATTTACGTATACGAATCGTCGAAATCAGGTGGGTCTGCAAACCGTGTGCTGTACGTAAGTCTTCCGTATTACTTCGGATGTGCCCAACGCCGAGATACACACATCTGCTGTACGTATATTTGTACGTGCATTTCGGCTTACTGTAAAAATATGTCGCATCCACGTATATTAAATGTTAGGATCAAGAAAATTCATACGTCGTCAATGTCACAATGCGATACGTATGCGAAACATACCTTTCGTGTCGCCTACGTTGTTATCAATACGAAGATCTCACTTTTACTCGACATATATCGTACGTAAATCGAAGGTGTCTTGAAGATCTTATTCGGCAACCTAAGTGATACGTCTTCCGTATGTACAGTAAACATTTAAAAAGCGTTGTTTTGCGTGACGTGAAAGATACGTACATAATGCGTATCGGCTGGGTTTTTCAAAATATCCAAATAATCACCAATTATATACGTAGATGGTACATATAATAAAAGTTGTATGATTGTCATAATACTATACGCAATATGAATGCAATTTATACGTACATGCAGTACGTAAAAAACGGCTTCGGCATTGACGCGAATAATACAAGTGTTATACGTATATACTTCGTATAGAAAATACGTCTTTATTGTATACATCGCGTACATATATAGTATACGTATCATTTTAGCTGTATACGTAGACAGACGTTAAAACGTATTTCATACGTAAAATCAACTAAGTGTTCCGTGTGGGCAATGATCGACGAACGTCAACCGCTGGCTCCGTAGAATTGTCAGCTGGCATGTTCGTATAGGATCTGGTAATCGTGGCAAGGCTGGGACCGGGCCTTGATTTTGATCAGTGTTGGGCAGCATCCAATTACATTGTGTAATTAATTACATTTCAATTACCAATTACAGTAGTAATTTGTAATCGAAAAAAATTCAATTACCAATTACAGTAGTAATTTGTAAACCAATTACAGTAGTAATTTGTAATCGACAAAAAATTCAATTACCAATTACATTTTTAATTTGTAATTGAAAAAAATTCAATTATCAATTACTTTTGGAATTTGTAATTGAAAGAAATTCAATAATCAATTACAATTGTAATTCGTAATTGGTAGAAATTCAATTGCCAATTACATTTTTCATTTGTAATTGGAAAAAATTCAATTATCAATTACTTTTGTAATTTGTAATTGGAAGAAATTCAATTACCAATTACAATTGTAATTTGTAATTGAAAAATATTCAATTATCAATTACTTTTGTAATTTGTAATTGGAAGAAATTCAATTACCAATTACAATTGTAATTTGTAATTGAAAAATATTCAATTATCAATTACTTTTGTAATTTGTAATTGGAAGAAATTCAATTACCAATTACAATTGTAATTTGTAATTGGTAATTGAATTTCCAATTACATTTTTAATTTGTAATTGAGAAAAATTCAATTATCAATTACTTTTGAAATTTGTAATTGAAAAAAATTCAATTACCAATTACATTTTTAATTTGTAATTGAAAAAAATTCAATTATCAATTACTTTTGGAATTTGTAATTGAAAGAAATTCAATAATCAATTACAATTGTAATTCGTAATTGGTAGAAATTCAATTGCCAATTACATTTTTCATTTGTAATTGGAAAAAATTCAATTATCAATTACTTTTGTAATTTGTAATTGGAAGAAATTCAATTACCAATTACAATTGTAATTTGTAATTGAAAAATATTCAATTATCAATTACTTTTGTAATTTGTAATTGGAAGAAATTCAATTACCAATCACAATTGTAATTTGTAATTGAAAAAAATTCAATTATCAATTACTTTAGCTACTTGAAATTTTAATAGAAACTGCTCTGGAAATTACGTAGAAACCTGCAATTCGAGAAATGTTATTGTGTTACGTAAATATTGTTGATCATGCCGCAAGTTTGCTGCTGGAATGTTAATTTTTTATCGAAAAACCGTGCCCACGGGCAGGTTTCTGCAAAGTGTCCAGCTACCTTCACCAACAAAGGCAGAGAGGGGTCCGTGTACCTGCGAAGAGACTAGGGAGAGGGAAATAAATGGTGAAGCCTGCTGGTCATTTTCGCCATACATTCCAGTAGGGTATACAGTTGACGAGGAGAGGTGCAATACTTAGTTCAGGTTTATTTTTCTTTCCCATATCGATCTGACCACGATAAATTATAACATCTTATTGAATATCCTGTGACTCATGATCATGAAGTATGTTCAAACCACGTCTCATGTGTTTTCCATGGTTTATAAAATCAAATTATTTGTCTAGTGTGAGTAATCGTAAGTGAATTTATGTAATTTAATTTTTTTTACATCCTGCAGTTCAAAATAAACAAATGATGTAATAAAGACAACTCGAGTGATATTCATTCACCTTTCATTCGATGTATACGTTACAATATTTCATTGGCGTAGCCAGGAGGGGGCAGGGGTGGGTACGGCCCCCCAGAAAATCTGGTGCCCCCCCCCAGAACAAAATGCTGGCTACCCAATGCAATTTTTCTTACCCTGCTCGTGGTGAAATTGTTTTTATTTTTCCAGCTATGAATCAATTGTAAATGCAATTCGGAGTATAATCTTTGGTGCACGAAGGAGGGCAAAAATAGAACAGGGATCGATCCGGATAATCAATTATCATTTGTTCGATTATTTTTTATCACTTTGAGTACTTACCGCGTTATCGAAACAATAGTTGCATTATTTATTATAAACACTGTATGGCTCTCTCTCTCTCTCCGGAACGCCAGCCGTATACCTAGCCTAGCACAATTCGAAATAATAATAGTTGTAACAATGAAATGTTATTATTATTATCATTATAATTATGATGATAATTTCCGAAATGATAATAATAATAATAATAATAATAAACAATTATTATCATGATAATAATAATGATCTTTTTTTCTTTCTCTACAAACACTCTAACATCCTGCAAAACGCACAGCACAATCAAAATTCCGGATCTTTTTAGAAATTTTCAAGTTTCATCGTAAAAAAAATTAGACAAAGCAGAGGTGTAAAGTCGTATATACGCCATTTATTATTATTGTTATTATTATTTTTTTTTTATCTTGAACATGTTGTGAAAATCGGAATTTTATTAGTTTCTGAAATAATAATAATAATAATAATAATAATAATAATAATAATGAATGGCGTATATACGAATTTACAACTTTGCTTTGTCTAATTTTTTTATGATGACACTTGAAAATTTTCTCAAAAGATGCGGAATTTTTATTATTCTGTGCGTTTCACAAGATTTTTAGAGTTTTTGTAGAAAAAGAAAAAATTTTTTTCATTTTCATTTACAAATTTCACCACTTGCGAGTAAATTTTTTTCAATGATAACAATAATTATTATCATATTGTTATTATCATAATAATAATTGTTATCATAATAATATTTGTTATTATTATTAGCAATATTATTATTATTATTGTTATTATTTTGGAAAGATATTGAAATTCCGATTTCCACGAAATTGTCAAGATAAAAAAAAAAAAAAAATTACGCACACGTTTTCATTTTCATTCTCAAATGTCACCACTTTCGAGTAAATTTTTTTCAATGATAATAATAATAATCATTATAATAATTTTTATTATCATAATAAAATAATAATAATAATAATTATTATTATTATTATAATTCTTATTATCATTATTTCGGAAATTGTAATTATAATGATAATAATAATAATAATAATAATAATAATAATAATAACAATAATAATGATAATAATAACAATAATAATGATAATAATAACAATGCATTGTTATAACTATTATTATTCCGAATTATATCCGTTTGAATTCCCGCTCAGCTGTCATAGCGCTGAACAAGGAACGGCGGTTCGTGAAACGCAGGACCGCGAGACGAAGGTTGGCAACAACTGTAAGCTTGGTTCCCGCTGCGCCCGCGCGTCTCAAGGGAGCGCTGCTCGGCCCGACATGCAACGCGAAACGATCCAACATGGCCGCGGCCGGTGCTTTATACCGAGAAAAATTACAGTCTTTTTCTGGAAACAATTCTGAGGCTTCATCGTTGGGTGAAATGAACAAGTTTTGCGATATATGTGAGTGGAATTATATTGACGAGGGTGGAATTGCATTCTTTTCCGCCCTTGTGATGCGTAGTCGGTGATATCAGTGAAAACAAGTGACGGTCCCCACGCTTCGCGAAACAAAAAAGCCTTATTTTACTCGATTTTGGTGAGATACACGTTCATGCAGCTACCAATTTGATTACAAATCGTCTAAGGAACCCATTAAACACCCCCCCGTCCATATCCGACTTCATTATTTTTTAAATATGGAAATCTGAGTCCAGCATGCCCTTAAGAAAAGTTTCAGATAAGGCAATGACGTGGTGAGAGGAGGAAGCGACAAAGAGCCGAAACTCTTCACGGTCTGCAACAAGAGATTGTACATTGGCATGACACATAGATAGGTGGTCGAAGCGGTCCAACGAAGCAGCAGAAGACGAAGACGGCGCAGGATGAACAGGGTCCCCCGAAGGCAGCGGCGAGGAGGAGGTATGAGAAGTATGAGAGGCAGGCAGGACTCCTGCCGGTCAAGCGGATCTTGCAGGAAGATCGTCGACACTCGTAATTCGTAAGGAGGGGAAGCCCTCCTCTTTTTTCAAGTAGATGTAGCCACGCTTGATCCAGACGAAACCGTACCCATGCGCTCGAGCGAACTGCTGAGTAGACTTGAAAAGATCCCGCTCCTCAGCCGATAAAGGCTCATTTACAAAGACCTCAGTACTCGCTAGACTCGGATCAACCTCAGTAGCCTTCAGCTGCTTTTTGACGCGCTTCTCTTCAAGCCAGACGTTACGCATGCGGACAGACGTGAAGCGAATAATAATTGGCCGAGCACGGGTTTCGCGGCCAGGAAGGCGAAAAACGTCATCGATGTCTGTTGCAGCACAAAGCACCCCAAGGGCGTGAGCCCGCCGTGAGACGAGCTCGTTCGAGGAGACATCAGGAACATCAGAGAGTCCAGCCACGCGCAGCTCATAGTCCCGTCGCTGCCTCTCCAAACGAGTCACCCGGTCACAGGAATGAGACACATCTCTGCGGAGACGACGAGAAGAAGCTACATGCTGTTGGAGAGTATCAACGGCAGCAGCGAGCTCCCCAACACGGGAGTCAGCTGTGTCAGCACGCTGCTCAAGCGCCAGGCAGCGGGCATCAAGCACTACCCCAGCCACCTTAAGCTCCCCAACCTGAAGAACAAGCTCGCGAGACGAGGCAGCCGAATCCTGAAGATTAGCGGAGAAGCGGGTTAGCTCAGCCTGAACAGCAGACAGACAGCCAAGCTTGTCGGAGATGGCAGCCAGATCACGGGACAGGGAGGCCAAGGAAGCCCTATCAGAGTGATCAAATGCATCACTGCCTCGTGTAACGCTAAGAGAAGTACCAGCCGTGTCAGAGCAGGTTCCCGGAGGCGATGACAACGCAGTCACAACCGGAGGCCGGAAAGTAAAACTCGGAGTAGCGTCGGAAAGCCGATTTGTGGAATCAGAGGGCATCCCAGAGGCAGAGCTAGGAGCAGCAGCCGCAACAGAAGGGGCTAACGGTAAGGCCGACGTTGTCGTGGTCACAGTAGGAGTAGAAGCAGTGGTAGAAGTCAGGGTGAAAGGTGCATAAGAGCCCATTGTGCCAGTTATACAGTTACGGACCAGACCGTCAAGACGCTGCAGATTGCGACGATTCACCGCAAGCCCCGGCGATGAGTGGCCACCTAAGCGGGGCAAGGGGGGCCACAGTCCAGGTATAGTAACAGAAAGAAATGGCGATAATATCACAGTTCAAAGTCCAGAGCTTAAGTCACAGCTATATACCGGCGGCACAAACACCGACAAGGCAAGCCCGTCACGCTCGACCGAACACACCGATGGCACCAACACCAGAACAAAGGGGCCAGCAAGCAGCAATAGAACAGTCTCAGCAGTAAAAAAACACACGGAAAAACTTGCCCGCAATAGCACCAAACTGAAGAAAATAACAAAGGCTACCGAAAAGCCCAAAACGCGGCGAAAATCGGAAGCATGAGACAGCAGAAACTTGAAAAATTAGCAGAGCAGGATTGACCGTGACTGACCAAGCTCGGTGTGCTGTAATACTCAATGAAAGAACGACGTATCCGCCAAATTTACGACCTTTGGCACTCAAATTTTTCGATTTCATAATTTCATCTGATCTATACGTTTTGGCCGTTTTCGGGGGCCAGTCGAGGAATCGTTTTTATTGATTCGGATCAAATTTTATCGTAGATCGATCGAGATTTCCTATTTCAATTCTTCATATTTCATTATTTTTCACTCATTGCCGTTATATCATGCGTCAATTGGTGAATTTCCACCTTGTCATGATACACATATTTTATTTTCAGGAGCCGAATCAACAACGGCTGTCCAGTTCGCGAGTAAGTGACACTCATTCGAAAAATACATCAAGCCTAGCTTGCTTTTCATCCAGCTGTTCTTAGAACTGAGTGAGAGTCGAAGACGACTTGATCATAACCTCTGCACATTCCAATTTCAGAATTACTCAGGTCAGTAAAAAACAAAGTCATAGCCGATTTGGAAAGGTGTGGAGCGAAATTCGGAAGTGAGTTGAAGACGATTGTGCCCATCCAGAATATAGCGCATCAAGCACTTGAAAATTGTCTGAATTATTGAGGTATCTTTCAATTTCCAGAGACCAGCACTGAGATGAGACCTGCTGTAACCGAAATAACTAATTTATTCGACGCAGCAAACACCGAAATCAATGCGATTTTGAATGCTGCTTACGTGCTTGCCGATAGTAAGTTGAAAACAATCGTACCATTATAGGGTGAACCGTGACCACATCTTGCTGGAAAATGAAAACAAAACCCACGAAGGTTCTTCCGTTATGATCTTTAAAGTCTGGGAAAAGTTTTCATTCGAGTATTAATTTTATTTCCTTTCTTTTTTCAAATCGATTGTCCATTGTAAGGGATGAAAGGCACAGAGGGAGAGAGAGAAAGAAAACTAGTTTTCATTTCACTGGATACGAGTCCCTCGGGATTCTCGAAGACCTGCGGAAGCACGTAGAAAAGATCGTTACGTGCAGTAAAGTTTTTAATTACGTTCATTATCCAGCAATAATTTGCCGATCTCGTAAAGTCAACCCCTATTTTTCTTTTGAGCGACTTTATTATCCCCACCATAGAGATTTCCATATAAAACGAACAGGTGAAGCATTCGAATACCTTTTTTGAAATGAAATGAAATAAGAGGACCAAAACAACTTCCTTATTAGATTAGATTAGATTAGATTAGATTAGATTAAGTTTATTATGCCGTGGCCTAAAATAAGCTAAATGGCAAACACACCTTAATGAATTACAAAAGTATACAACTAGAAATAAGGAAAAATAGAAAATGATTACAAAATATATACAACAAATCAGTTTTGATACAGTAGGGAAGAACTAAAAAAAAAGTAAGAAACATGCAGACAAAAACAGAAAATATAAACATAGGTATATATAAATAACGGATAGCGTGATGGTTCAATAGAGACTGGCCAATGACTATGCGCAACTAAGTAAATACCCAGCAAACACAGATTGCAGGGCCATTACTGGTTAGGTGGAGGAACGCCGATACTAAAGGTGCCGAACCGCTGCCGGAAGATTTGTGATGGCCCAGCACCATAGTGTCACAGTGGTCGACAGCCAGGCCACTGAAGGCAAGACCGGTACTGTTGTACCGAACCAGTGATGGCTATGTGACAAATTTGTACAATCGATTTCGTCTTACCTTCACCGCACCGCAAGAATAACGGTTGCAGTAGCCTGTCAAATTATCGGTATTTAACCAGCACCGGAGTTGGTAAGGCTGCTGTTATCGAACCGTTATCATAGAGTTACGGAAATACGGTACTGCGCCATTACCAATTTTGTGCATGATAAGAATTATCGAATTATTCACATAACCTCAATTTTTCATAATTTTTCAATTTGCCTTCTAGCTTTGTCAACTGAATAGTTTCCTGGACAGTTTTCTTGATATCTCTGTAGACTTGCCACCTTGACTTTTTTTTTTAAGGGATATTTACTGTTTCAAGCCATCTTGGCTCGCAACTAGCAAAAATGAACCTCAGTAACACGGAGACTATCTCCGTGCTCAGTAAGCAGACAATTTACCTAAAAGTCGAATCATAACCTCAAAATTCTCTCATCCCTTATCTCTCAGAATGCTCATTATTGAATTTAAGGTTGAATTCCGAGCAAATGTAGTTTAACTAAATACTTTGAGTTACCCGTGGACGGCATCTTTTCCATTCCCGCTCCTTGAATGCACTAAGTAATTATATTATTCACGGAGGAAGACGCGCCAAGACGCGTGCGAACTGCGTCATCAAAATACAGGCGTGCATATGTTGTTGATACGGGTGAAGTGACGGCAACTCGGTTGTGGCAAGTTGCAAGATGCCCTGCAGGAAACCAGTACTTGGTCACCGACATCGTCCCGTCAATAGTTGGATACCGGACAAATTTTACCGAAATACCGCTATCTCACATGTAGTGGCGTAGCAAAGGCTTGCCTATACCATCACATTGCCAGCACTGCCAGTGCTGGGCCATTATGATTTCGGCAGTTCTGTGTTTGCTGGGTACTACGAATATAGCTAAGATTAAAATCCGAATAGAAAAATTGGTAACCTATTTAAGGGCATGCTGGACTCAGTCTTTTCCGTATTTAAAGAAAAATGAAGCCTGATATGAACGGGGGGGTGCTTAATGGGTTCCTTAGACGATTTGTAATCAAATTGGTAGCTGCATGAACGTGTATCTCACCAAAATCGAGTAAAATAAGCCTTTTTTGTGTTGCGAAGCGTGAGACCGTCACTTGTTTTCACTCGTATCACCGACTACGTATCTCAAAGGTGGAAACGAATCATTGAGCGACCTCATAAATATAATTCCACTCACATATATCGGAAAACTTGTTCATTTCACTCAACGATGAAGACGAAAAATTGTTTCAAAAAAAAGTCTGTAATTCTCCGTATGAAGCAGTGGCGGCGGCCATGTTGGATCGTTTCGCGTTGCGTGTCGGGCCGGCCAGCGCTCCTTTTTCGACGCGCGGGCGCAACGGGAACCAAGCTTACAGTTGTTGCCAACCTTCGTCTTGAGCGGGAATTCAAACGGAAATAATTCGGAATAATAATATTTATAACAAATGTATGATATGTATAAGTTGTAAAAATTTGTAAATTAGTCTAATTGTAAGTAGTAATGTATTAGATAGTATTAGAAGTTATGGAGACGGACGCCATGTAACCCCGAGGGGAACATTAAATAAACATACATAAACATACATAAACGTATATAATAGTTATAACAATGCATTATTATTATTATTATTATTATTATTATTATTATTATTATTATTATTATTATTATTATTATTATTATTATTATTATTATTATTATTATTATTATTATTATTATTATTATTATTATCATTATTATTATTACTATTATTACTATTACTATCATTATAATTAAAATTTCCGAAATAATAATCATAACAATTATTATAATAATAATAATTACGATAGGCGCACAAGTTGAGATAAAGGAGGCGAGAGAAGTCGGCGGAATCAAAGAGAGAGGTGAAAAACTAGTAGTGGTAAAGCTAGGAAGCATGGAGCAAAAGAGGCAGGTAATGGAGAAAAAAAGCAAACTGGGAAGAAGGAGAAAGGAAGGGATAGAGGATGACCTGACCCTAGCGGAAAGGAAAATGAGATGGAAGCTGAGAGAAATAGCGGGAGAAGAAGAACAAGCCACGGGAAACAGAGTCTGGGTATACCACGGAAAGATCCGGATAAATGGCAAAACTTGGTGGTGGGATGAAAGAAACCAAGTGCTGAGGGACGAGGAAGGAAAAGAAAGGGAAGAAAATACCGCGGGTCGCGAAAGAGCAGAAAGGACCGAAGACGAGGGAGAAATGAGAACGAGAGTAGAAGGGAGCGAAACAGAGGGAGACGCAGCACAGTCGGGAAACTGGCAGATGAGAGGAAGAGGGAGGGGAAGAGCCAGGGGAAGAGCGAGAGGTTGGGGAACGGGAAGAAGGTGGGAACAACAGTAAAAGCCGAAAACAGGAAACAAAGGGAACAGAAAGAAAGAAAGCAGGAAGCAAAAAAAGAAGAAAAAAGAAAAGCAAAAAAGAACAGGAACTGGAAGATAACGTTCTGGAACGTCGCAGGCCTCGCCAGGAAAGATGAGGAATTCTGGAAGAGCATGAAAGAATGGGATGTGATAGTAATGATGGAAACATGGCTCGAACAGAAAGGGTGGGAGAAAATAAACCGGAAACTACCAAAAGGGTACAAGTGGCAGGTACAACACGCCACAAGAAAAAGCAAAAAAGGAAGAGCCATGGGGGGGATGGCGATTGGGGTGAGAGACACATTAGAAGCAACAGAGAATGGCGAGAACGAACAAAGAAACGGGAAGACGGAGGGCATAATAGAGACAGCACTCAAGATAGAGAAAAAAAAATTGAAGATAGTAGGGGTTTATGTAAACGGAGACATAGAAGACAAGATAAGGGAACTAAAAAAATATGCAGAAGAAGAAGAGGAAGGAACAAGAATAATAGTAGGCGGTGACTTCAACGCAAGGACGGGTGAAGAAGGAGGAGGAGGAGGAGGAGATGAAGGGAAAGAGGATAACGAAACAAGTAGAAAATCAAAAGATAAAAAAATAAACACGGAAGGGGTGAAACTGGTGAGCTTCATAGAGGGAGTAGGATGGATAATACTGAACGGAAACAGCAAGGGCGATGAAAAAGGGGAATTCACCTTCACGGGAGGACAAGGCAACACAGTAATAGACTACGCAATAACAGCAGCGACAACGGCAGAGGAGGTAGAAGGAATGACGGTAGGTGACAAGATCGACTCAGACCATCACCCGCTGGTAATAGAACTAAAAGGAGAGACAAAGAGAGAAAAGAGAAAAGAAAAAAGGGGAACCCGAACAAAAAAGGGGGATTGGACACAGGAAGGAAGGGAAAGATTCAGAAGAGAGATACAGTGGAAAGAGGCTCCACATGCAGGGGTAGAGGAAGAACTAGAGGAGATGATAACAGAATTCAAAAGAGTAATAGAGACCGGGGAAGAAAGGCAAATCAGAAGATACGGCTGGTGGGATGAAGAATGTAAACAGAGAAAGCAAGAGGTAAGAAGAAACCTGAGAGAGTGGAGGAAGGGAACAAAAGAGGAGGAGGAATACAAAGAGAAGAAGAGAGAATATAACAACTTATGTGAAGAGAAGAAAAGAAAAGAGAATGAAAAATTCATAAGAGAAGCAGAAGAAGCGAAGACAGAAGAGATGGTGTGGAAAGTAGTGAACAGAGAAAGGAAGAATCGCAGCAGAATAAATGAGAACATAAGGATGGAGGAATGGAAAAACCACTTCATAGGACTCCTAGGTGGAACAGAAAGGAGAGAGGTAGCAAGAGAGACTAGGAGAAGGGAAAGAGATGAGGAAACAGACCTAACTAGAGACGAAATAAAAAAAGCAATACAAAAAATGAAAGATAACAAAGCACCGGGAGAAGACGAAATAACGAACGAGGTATGGAAATACGGAGGCGAGGAAATGACGGACTGGGCTTGGAAAGTATGCAACAGAATATGGAACGGAGAAGGCTGGCCTGAAGCGTGGAAAACAGGACTGATAGCACCAATAAGAAAGAAAGGAAACGGAGACAAGACAGAGGAATACAGAGGAGTAACTCTAATGCCAACCATGTATAAGATATATGCAACAGTGTTAGCAGGAAGGTTGGAAGAGGAAATGGACAGAAAAGAGATGGTGCCGCACAACCAAACAGGATTCAGGAAAGGAATGGGAACGATTGATAATATTTATGTACTCAACCACCTAATAAGTACGCAGCTGGAGAAGAAAGGAGGAAAGCTGGTAGCCCTATTCATAGACCTCAAGGCGGCATTCGACTCAGTAGACAGGGAGAACTGTGGGAAGAGATGAGAAAGAGAGGAGTAAGAGAAGAGCTAGGGAAAAGAATAGAAGAAATATACGAGGAAACGAAGTGTAAAGTAAAGGTAGGGAACGAGACAGGAGAAGAGTTCTGGATAACAAAGGGCGTCAGACAAGGATGCCCGCTAAGCTCATATCTATTCAACCTACTGATGGCGGATCTAGAAGAGGAGATGAGAAAGGGAAGAAAAACGGGAGGAGTGGAACTAAGAGGAGAAAAGATATATACACTAGCATACGCAGATGATGTGGTGATAATGGCTGAGAACGAAGAAGACATGGAAGTAATGATAAGAAGACTCACAAAATATTTAGAGGGAAAGAAACTTGAGCTGAACGTAGGAAAAACGAAGGTAATGGTATGCAGAAGCGGCGGAGGGAGGAAGAAAGACATAAACTGGAGATGGAAAGGGAAGAAAATTGAAGAAGTGAAAGAATTCACATATCTCGGATACCGAATAAAAAACAACGGAGGAAAAGAGGCACACATAAAAGAGAGAACAAGAAAAGCGAATATAGTAATGAGACAAGTATGGGGGATAGGAAAGAGAAGATTTGGAAAAGACTGGAAAAGAAGAATATGGCTGTTTGACAGACTGGTATGGACGGTGGCAGAATATGCAGCGGAAATCTGGGGCTGGGAAGAAAGGAAAGAAATAGAAGCGCTGCAAGAAAGATATATAAGATGGACACTGGGCGTAGATTGGAACGCGCCAGAATACATGATAAGGGAAGAAGTACAGAGAAACAAACTGAGGACAAGAGCAGCGAAAAGAGCATGGAACTTCGAGGTCAAACTAGAGGAGGGGAGAGGGAGCGCATTAGCGAGGAAATGCTGGGAAGACATAAAAGAAAGGATAAGAACAAGAGATGAGGTCAAAAAATGGGAGGAAGGGAGAAAGGGATTCTTCACAGCGAAAAACATTGACGAATGGGAAGCAATAGGAGCCAGGGAAAGAGGGGAACTGACATATAGAGAAATAGAAAGAATAGACATAGAAACGGAGACAGAGGAAAGGTGGGAAAAGATAACAGAGTCGAGATACAATAGATGGTATAGGGTGATAAAAAGAGAGGGAGTACCAAACTACCTAAGAAAAGGCTGGGGAGAAAGTAGGTGGAAAAGAGTAGCAAGGTTCAGAATAGGAAGTGAGGTTAGAGAGGCAAGGTACTGGATGAGAGAAGAAGAGAGAATGTGCAGAGTGTGTGGAGGAGAGGAAGAGACGTGGGAGCACGTATGGGAGAGATGCACATATGATGGAACAGAAAAAGGAAGTTGGCAAGAGAGTGTGCATATGATGTTGGGGGAGGACGGGGAAGGGGAAAGCTGGATGAGAGAGATAGAAACGATGAGAAAAGCCAGAGAAAGAGTAACTGAAGAATGAATGACGGTGAGACAAAAGACGAGAAAAGCCACGGAAGGAAAGCAGGACCACCGGAGCATACAAGGAAAGGGAAGTCGAGGGGCAAAGGGAGGGTAAAAGCAAAGCATGGAAAGAAAGAAAGGGGAAGGGCAGCACAGGGAAAGGGGAAAAGAAAAATGAACAAAGAGATTACAAAAGGTAGAGGCAAGAGAGAGGAGAGGAAAGAAAAAAGGCGGAGCGGTGACAGGGTGGAGAGAGGGAGAGAGAGAGATACAGAGATGGAAAGGGATAGGATAGGTAAAGTAAGATGAAAAATGTAAAACGTAGAATGCAAAAGTAGAAATAAGTCTGAATAAGAATAAATAAAGAAATAAAGAAACGGAGTGGAGCAAAAACTAAAAAATTAAGGGCAAAGTCCAATATTAGAATAGTACACGGGTAACGTGCAAGCGGTAGAGGGCAGAGTGCGGGGAGGAAAGGGAGCAGAGAGTAAAGCGATAACAGTACAAGGGAGAAAGGCAGAAAACAAAACGGCACAAGTAAATGTAAATAAGAAATGAATAAAGATAAGAGCATAGGATTAAGAAATAGAGATAAGAAATATAGAATAAGTGAAATTGTAAGCATACATTGGGAAACGAAAGTTCTTGTAACCCCAAGGGGAACAATAAATAAAACTAACTACTGATGCGATACGTATGTCTTTCGTACTCTTCATGATTTCCAATACGTGTACTATACGTAAATCAAACGTATATATATGCATAACATATTACGCTTTTTTTGTATAGAGAACACATATGGGTAGAATATTTATACGTACAGAGAACGTGTGAAATACGTATAAGGAATTGAAAAAAAAAATATATTATGTAATAAGTTATATTTAACTTATTATTGGATATTTTTGATATTTTAGGTTATTTTTATTTATAGTTAAGCACACTTGTCAATTAAAACGCATTCTGCGATCGCTTGAATTTTTCGCTTTTCTAAGACCTAGCCGGGATTCGAACCGAGTACGCTCGCCACTCTTCGTATTACTGGTCGCACGCCCTAACCACTACGCTAAGCTGCCGCTTGTCCAACCATGCAGCGTTTCTATACATGATTTTATCAGGGACAATGATACATTCTTCAGTAATGTAAGTTCACTAATCTCTGTAAGAATCTATTTCTGACTACACTCGATCGCTCAATATTGAAAGAATATCGTTGAAGCTGTCAGATGTGCTGAGAACGTCTGGTGTACGTATATTGTACGTACCCGGGAAAAAATGGTTTAGATCTAATTCGCATCTCCGGAGATCGAATTTAGATCTAAGTAGATCTAAGTAGATCTAAATTTTGGGAAATCGTAGATCTACCTAGATCTACCTAGATCTCCAAAGATTTTCGTAGATCTACGTAGCTTCGAATTGATATACTGTCATGTTCGAATGCCCATGCTTCTTAGATCTATGTATATCCACCCAGATATCGTTAGATCTACTTTAGATCTAGGTAGATCTACTTTCGATCTAGGTAGATCTGAGATGAGTAGATGGAATAATTGCAGCAAAACGCTGTTGCTCATTGAAGCCAAGTAGATCTACTCGGATCTGAGTAGTTCTGGTACCGTATTTGGAAATATTTCAAGTCTGTCTGGACTGATTGGACCATAAGTATGCCAGAAACGCACGTACTTTCAGAAGGCGCCTTAGCTCATCTGGTACGGTACAGGTTTGGTAATCCGAAGTTCCAGGGTTCGATTCCGATTTGTTCGATTTTCACAATTTTTTTTTTTTCATTTTTTTTCCTTACTCGTATTCACGATTTCTTATTTTATGACGATAGTGAGTATTTTTTCATTATAGTTATGCAATTAATCAATGTTTTTTCAATTCATTTCCGGAATTGACAATGACGTAAAAATTAGATCTACGTAGATCTCTTGAGATCTCATAAGATCTACGTAGATCTCATTAGATCTATTCCAAAATTTAGATCTACGTAGATCTAAAGCATTTAGATCTACATAGATCTACTCGATTTTTTCCCGGGTATACTGGAAGCCTGGCGAAAAATTTCCTTTGGCCCACTAAACTAATAGGTCTGGTTTACGTATATGAAACGTCGAAATCAGGCGAGTCTGCAAACCCTGTCCTGTTGTATGCTGTACGTATAACATACGTATGACGGAAAAGAGGTAGCTCGGTGCGTTCAGCCTAGTGGATTAATACGTCTGATTTACGTATACGAAACGTAGACATCAGGCGATTCTGCAAAACGTGTGCTGTACGTATGTCTATCGTATCACTTTGGTTGTGCCAAACGTCAAGATACACACATCTGCCGTACGTATATCGTACGTAGAACGAAAACACGGTGAAAATTTGCATTTGGCCCACTAAACTAATAGGTCTGGTTTACGTATACGAATCGTCGAAATCAGGCGAGTCTGCAAACTGTGTCCTGTTCTACGTATGGCTCACATATTCCTTCGGTTGTGCCCGACGCCAAGATAAACACATCTGCTGTACGTCTAATATACGTATGCCGGAAAGGAGTAGCTATAAGTGAGATTCAGCCTACTGACTTATTACGTCTGATTCACGTATACGAATCGTCGAAATCGGGTGAGTCTACAAACCGTGTGCTGTACGTAAGTCTTTCGTATTACTTCGGTTGTGCCCAACGCCGAGATACACACATCTGCTGTACGTATAGCGTACGTATGGCAGAAAAGCGGTAGGTAGGTGCATTTCGGCTAACTGTAAAAATATATCGCATCCACGTATATTAAATGTTAGGATCAAGAAAATTTATACGTCGTTAATGTCACAATGCGATACGTATGCGAAACATACCTTTCGTGTCGCCTACGTTGTTATCAATACGAAGATCTCACTTTTACTCGACATATATCGTACGTAAATCGAAGGTGTCTTGAAGATCTTATTCGGCAACCTAAGTTATACATCTTCCGTATGTACAGTAAACATTTAAAAAGCGTTGTTTTGCGTGGCGTGAAAGATACGTACATAATGCGTATAGGCTGGGTTTTTCAAAACATCCAAATAATCACCAATTATATACGTTGATGGTACATATAATAAAAGTTTTATGATTGTCATAATACTATACGCAATATGAATGTAATTTATACGTACATGCAGTACGTAAAAAACGGCTTCGGCATTGACGCGAATAATACAAGTGTTATACGTATATACTTCGTATAGAAAATACGTCTTGATTGTATACATCGCGTACACATATAGTATACGTATCATTTCAGCTGTATACGTAGACAGACGTTAAAACGTATTTCATACGTTAAATCAACTAAGTGTTCCGTGTGGGCGGCGTGCGGAATTGTTCATAATGATATAAAAAAATGTTGGTCAAGTAACGAAATTTCGCGATTTATAAATCCCGAAATTTAGTTACTTGACCAAAATTTTTTTCTTACTATAGCTATAGGCTATAGCCGGCATATCGACTTGTTTATAAGTAACGAAACATCGGGATTGATACCCGGCGTGCCGTATTGTTTATAATGATAGAAAAAAATATCAGTCATGTAACGAACCATCGGTACTTATAGCCGGCATGCGGAATTGTTCATAACGATATAAAAAAATTTTGGTCAAGTAACGAACCATCGGGACTTATAGCCGGCATGCGGAATTGTTCATAATGATATAAAAAAATTTTGGTCAAGCGACGAAATTTCGCGATTTATAAATCCCGAAATTTCGTTATTTGACCAAATTTTTTTGTTACTATAGCTCTAGGCTACAGCCGGCATATCGACTTGTTTATAAGTTACGAAACATCGGGATTTATAGCCGGCATGCCGAATTGTTCATAATGATATAAAAAAATTTCAATCAAGTGACGAAATTTCGGGATTTATAGCCTGCATATCGACTTGTTTATAAGTTATGAAACATCGGGATTGATACCCGGCATGCCGAATTGTTTATAATGATATGAAAAAATATCAGTCGAGTAACGAACCATCGGGACTTATAGCCGGCATGCCGAATTGTTCATAATGATATGAAAAAATTTTGGTCAAGTAACGAAATTTCGCGATTTGCAAATCCCGAAATTTAGTTACTTGATCAAAATTTTTTTCTTACTATAGCTATAGGCTATAGCCGGCATATCGACTTGTTTATAAGTTACGAAACATCGGGATTGATACCCGGCATGCCGAATTGTTTATAATGATATGTAAGTTTGAGACTACCGCCCAAACTATAGCGCGGCACGTCAGCGGCCGTCCACGCATCACTCACACCAATGCCGAGGCACACGGTCGTCGAGCGAGGCAGTCGGTCTGCACCAGTCAAGCAGTAAACACGTTATACTTGAGAGATTCAAGGCGCTTGCCGCTCAGCATAATGTCTAAGTCGAATCAATAATTATCACAAAGTCACGCTGTACTTGTTGTTGATTCAGGTAAACAAAACGCTGTACTACTTGGTATTATAATCATTGAACATATGTACATAGTGTAAATATATTTCAGTTATTACTAGCATCAACCGCAGTACGCCTCATTGGAGATCCTGATCCCCATCCCGTAAGACAAATCAATTGTCTTATAAATCAACAACAACAGAATGGCTGTTGTTCGAGCAAGATTCTGCTTCGTTTCGGAGGCATTAGACGGAAAAACCACTGTTGTGAGAGTCCGCACAATTCAACTAGAAGGAGAGGACACGACCTATAAATTCCCGGAACACGCTACAACGAAGGAGAAGCATTCAGATCTTTTCGAAACGACGATAGCGAAAAATATCGTCAAGAGCCTAAAGACACGTGGAAAGTTCCGGAAGGTGTGGATTTCGCTGACCGATTAACTTGAAGGTCACTACCTGGATGAAGAGGGAAACGTATGTTACGACGGTATTTATTTGGATGAGTGTCAGGCATATGTAGACCCCAGTTCCGCCCCCACCCATAACCTTGAAACCCTCCCGCATGAAAAGATAACGTCGCGAGCGAAAAACATGATTCTGGATAAATTCTCTGGAAAAAACCAGAACGCGACCATGTTCATGGAACTTTTCGTGAGCGAATGCACTCGTTTAGATTGTAAAGAAGAAAATTACGCAGAGACGTTGAGATTTTTTTTGGAGGGGCCAGCCCTCGACTGGTTTCAAAGTTTTTTGAAGATAAACAAGATCACACGGCCATGGGAGCAATGGAAGAATTCCTTCATAGATACTTTTGCCGGGATAGGATGGCCGGAAATAAAGTACGCATACGAATTCCGCTATCTGAATGGGTCGCTTCTAGAGTACGCGCTAAAAAAGAGAAATCTGCTTTTAGACACAGATGCAAAAATATCGGAGAACACTCAAATAGATTTAATTGTTTTGGGTTTGCCAGCAAAAATCCATCCACACATAAATTAGAAGAGATGTAAATACAGTTGACCAGTTAATGTCGCTTATAAATCAGTCGGAAGGTCTGATAGAAAGAGAAACAAAAATCAAAACAAAATCCCCAGAGGAAAACAAACCGGAGAAAAAACCATGCCCCTACTGCAATAAAAAAGGTTTTCGTAACACCTGCATGGGAAGTTCGACTCCGCGCACGGTAGAGGGTGCGCGAAATGGCTGATTCCCTTACCGGCCGAGAGCAGTGCCGGAATGTGGACATTCCGGCACTCCGTGCCGGAATGTCCACATTCCAGCACTGTCCTCGGTCGGTAAGAGGATCAGCTATCTCGCACATTCTCGACAGTCCGCGAAGTCAGACTTTCCATATCAGGTTTTATACAAAAAACAGGATGTGGATCTCGTGCGGGTTGGCGATTCCTAACTCGTGTGAATGCCGACACTCGCCTTCGGCTCGTCCGGCATACCTCACACTCGTCCGGAATCGCCAACTTCCCGCACTTGATGCACAATATACTATTCCCAAATAGGTACCACGCAGAAGAGGTGTGCAGGTTAAAACTCTCTGATAGAGAGAAAACAAAAAATGATAAAATAAGAATAATAAATAACACGAATATCCAAGAGAGTGTAGCGTTTTCGGACGAATCAAAAAACGAATAGCGACCCCACTTATTAGATTAAGAATAGGCATCGAGGATACCCCAGTCGTGGCGGTATATGACTCGGGGGCAAATGTATCAATAATAAATTATGATACAATGACAAGACTGAAATTAAACAAAAAAATAAGCGGGGTAAATAAACTAAACACTTTTGCAGGAACTACGAATACGTTAGGCTCAATTCATCTAGAAACGAAAATTTTCAATATTTCAAACACAATATGTTTTCATATTGTAAAAAGCGACTCCTTTCACGATGACATTTTGTTAGGACTGGATGCAATCAAAGAGTTCAAACTCTGTCAGGATGAAAATTTGAAAATTTCTCAAAATGAGACAAAAAAAGGTCAGCTACACGAGAGTATGAAATCAGAGTCGATGAAAACAAACAGTGTCGTAAACAGTGAGAGCTCTTTGCGACAGGTGTTGGAGAAACACAAAGAGCTGTTTACAGAGGACAAATTTGAAGTGGGCAAGGTAAAAGGCTACGAGGCGACAGTAAAGCTTACAAAAAATAAGTACATTGCGCGGACACCGTACAAATGCTCTATGGTGGATAACGAAGAAATAAATTCACAATTAAAATCGCTGTTGAGAGTAGGTTTAATTGAGGGCTCCACTAGTCCGTTCGCTTCTCCAGTAACTCTTGTTTTTAAGAAGGAAGAAAGGAGAAAGTCACGCTTCTGCGTAGACTACAGCGAACTAAACAAAATAATCATACCAGAATGCCATCCATTTCCAATTATTGATGATCTGTTAATCCGAGTACGGGATTGCAAGTTTTTTTCAAAATTAGATGTGAACTCAGCCTTTTGGTCAATCCCGATTAGGGAAAAAGATAGATACAAAACCGCGTTCATAACCCAAAACGGGCATTGGCAATGGAAATGCTTGCCCTTCGGCTTAAAATCGTCTCCGGCAATTTTCCAGAGAATTCTGAGTGACGTATTAGCAGAAAATAATCTCGAGACTTTCGCGATGAATTACATAGATGATATTTTGATTGTCTCGAAAGATTTTTCAGATCACGTACATCACATCAACGAAGTTCTCATCGCCATGGAACAAGCGGGCTTTAAACTAAACAAGAAAAAATGCACATTTGCAAAAAGATCAGTTATCTATTTAGGACATGAAATCAAAGAAAATGAGATAAAACCTCTAAATGATAACCTAATCGCAATCAAAAACTTTCCTACACCGCACGATCAAAAAAATGTGAGGCAACTCTTGGGCAAAATAAACTTCTACTTAAAATATATACCGAAAGCGTCGATCGTGTTAGAACCACTGCATAATTTACTTAAGAAAAATGTAAAATTCGAGTGGACACAAGAATGTGAAGACAGCTTCAAAAAAATAAAAAACTATCTTAGCTCCGAACCAATGTTGGCAATCTTCGACCCAAAACTCCCTATATACATTTTTACAGATGCATCTAAAAAAGGAGTAGCGGGAATATTAAAACAACCTCAAAAAGACAACTCTATAAAACCAGTCTTTTTCTTTTCAAAAAAATTGACAAAAGCACAAGAAAATAAACGAGCCATTTTCTTGGAAGTCCTGGCGATAAAAGAATGTATTTTATACTGGCAATATAAACTGATAGGAAATAAATTCACGGTCTTTACAGACCACAAACCGCTTGAAAATTTTAATGTAAAAAAGAGTAAAGATCCCGAATTGGTAGATCTACTAAACTACATTTCAAATTTTGATTTTGAAATCAAGTATAACCCAGGCAAAAATAACACAGAAGCAGATAGCCTTTCGCGAAACCCAGTACTAGATGAAAGCACAAGTGGGGAGACGGCTATAAAAATAGGAAATTTCGTATCAATGGAAGAATTGATAAACGACCAAAAACAACTAAATATTACAAAAGAGGATGAGGGGAATATGGAGGTGATAACGTTGATGTTCGGTTAACAATAATAATACTTGTTTATTCAGATAGCTGCGGTACAGAATGAATGATGTTGAGGACGAAATGTAAAAATGACTTGAAGTGTGTGAACGGTATGAAGGATGAGTAAAGACTGAATTGCTAGGAAAAATGCAGGCATCGCCTGGGCCGCGGCTAAGGGTAGCGTGGTGCCATAAAATGACAGATGTGTGGAAAAACCCTTAGCCTGCGACGGTAAGGCGATGCTTGACCTGAGCTGGAGAGAAAAATATTTAAAAACTAAAGTTGGTGGTGAGTGGCCGAGCCGCCACATCACCCCCCTGCTAGTGATCAAGCCTGGATCACGAAAAACCTCCTTGGAGGCGGTCCGGGAAACGGATGCGTCTTCCTGACTAGTGTTGCCGCGAGACGAGACGAGACGAGACTTTGCCGAGACGAGACCTGCCGAGGTATCGTCTCGTCTCGAGGTGACGAGACGAGAACTTGGGTCTCGTCTCGAAGTCTCGTCTCGTCTCGGAAAGTCTCGTCCACATCCGCATGCAAGCTGCAAGAATAGAACGCTTAATGAAACAAATAGATTTAAACAGGAGATACACGAAGGAATACAACAGAAAACAAAAATGAATACTTGTACCCCTGAGTTCCTGACGTATCTTTTGGTCGCTTTATCGGAAAACTCGCGGCACTGTCAATAGTTACCGCGTTCGCCGCTAGTGTCTCCACCTCAACTCTACCTCGTGTCGCTGCAAGTTTCAACTTGTTTCGCGCTCCGAGTTACAACGTGTCTGTCTGTCTGTGAACGTGTGTCTGTCATTAACTGTGATAGTGTGAACCGCCAGCGTTTGTACATTAAAATTTGGCAATGAAACGTTCCAACGCGATACGACCAACTGCTGGTGGAAAACGAAAAAAACGGCAATCCCAGATTATTGATGACTCTGACAACAGTGGAGGAGAAGAAACAATAATCGCTTCAGTAGAGCGGTCAACAAGTGTGCAGGATCGTAATTTACCGTCGACTTCGACTGCGTCAAGTACAAATACACATCTAAATACGAGCACTGCAAGGTCAGGTGAATCGCCAAATAAATATAGTGAATTTTATAAAGTTTCGGGTGCCGGTGCGGACAAGCATGGCGAGTGCTTGTTGTGTTTAGAGAGTGGCAAAGTACGCCGGATTAAAATGAAAGACGCGAACACCTCGGGCCTCATGAAGCACTTACAAAGTGTTCATGCAGATCATCCGTCGATAAAAAACATCAAAATTAAGCCCAAGAAATCTTCAAGCCCACCAAACTTGAAGAAACCCTTCAATGAGAGAGTAGTAGAGTGGCTGGCCGTTAAATGTCTACCATTTTCGTTTTTCGATGACGATGCTACACAAGACTTTTTCAGGTTTGTAAAAAATATATCACTTTTATTGAAATATTAAGAGCATGCTACACTCATACTCTTTTATTTTATTCTTTTCTCTTCTATTTTACTCTTTTTACCGACCTTACCGGGTTTTCACTGATAGCAAAGCCTACGCGTCGCGAGCGCGGAAAAGGAACCAAGAGTGCAATTCTAAATGGAATTCCGAAGATATATATCGGAAAACTTCTTTGTTGCATGAAACAAAGAAGAAACAAAGGAATTCCATTTAGAATTGCACTCTTGGTTCCTTTTCCGCGCTCGCGACGCGTAGGCTTTGCTATCAGTGAAAACCCGGTAAGGTCGGTAAAAAGAGTAAAAAATGAGTGTAGCATGCTCTTAAGGAAAATATTAGAGGAGATGAACTTTGAATGGAATAATAAAAATGAATTAGATAACTCTCTGTACCCCCAATACATTTAAAATCAAAATGATAAATGAACAAAAATTCAATATTCAGAAAACATTATAATATTCTATTACAACATTTTTCTTCAATGGACCTGTCTTCGTGAAGCAGTCTGGTCATCATAATTGAGCCTATGGGTGCAATAACGGCTTAAGTCGACTTAAGTTTCGGCAGAAAAAAAGCAGGTAAAGAATCAACAGTCAGTATTTCAATTTTTTCAAGGCATTTCTCAACGAACATTTATTTTTTCACATAGGTGGGGTACCTAAAAATGTTAAACAAACGTGATTAATATTGAATATAGTGTACAATGCAGTGCTGTACACGGAAATGCGGAGTAGGACTTAAGTCGTTTTTTCGTAGAACAACTTTTAATTTTTCAAAACACGTTTTTGGGATAAAAAAAGTATGATTACAATTATAAAATAATGTAAGAAAATTAAAAATAGTATACAATGCTGTGCTATACATGTATATGGGGCATTCCATGTCAACTCGACCAATGATTTTCCCTCACCATTTTTTAATCGCTTCATATTTTTTATACGATTTTCCTATCTCAAAATGGCACTCCCAAATTTTTTCGGATTTTTTCCGCAATCCGTTAATTTTGTATTAATATTCCAACCCATCTCAAAAAAGTTTTTTTTTTAAATCTCAAAAAATTCTCAGAAATCTAGTTTTTCATTTGAATCATTCTGCCACCTGGCCCATGGTGGGATGTTTTTATTTTTTTTATTTTTTATAGCATTTTAAAAATTGTCAACAATCTTGCAACGTTATGAAAAATCTTCAAAATATTCTCAAAAATCTAGTCTTTTATTCCGATCATTCTGACACCCGATCCCTTATGGGCCAATTTTTTTGGCTTTTTTTAGCATCCAACACTTTTAACAAACGAAACGCCATCTTGCAACGTTATAAAAAATCGAAAAAAATTGGTCCATCATGGACCGGGTCTCAAAATGATCGGAATAAAAGACTAGATTTTTGAGAATTTTTTAAAGATTTTTCATAACGTTGCACGATTGTTGACAATGTTTAAAGTGCTATGAAAAATTAAAAAAAAAACATCCCATCATGGGCCAGGTGGCAGAATGATTGGAATGGAAAACTCGATTTTTGAGAATTTTTTCAGATAAAAAAAAACTTTTTTGAGATGGGTTCGAATATTAATAAAAAATTAACGGATTGTGGATTAAGTCTGAAAAAATTCGGGAGTGCCATTTTGAGATAGGAAAATAGTATAAAAAATTATGAAGCGATTCAAAAATAGTGAGGGAAAATCATTGGTCGAGTTAACATGGAATGCCCCATATACAGAGTAGGACTTGAGTCATTATTTCATAGAAAATATTAAAACTTTACACGATTGACAAACAGGCATATAAAGTGTAGCGGTATAGCGGAGCTAGGCGCGTGGATTAGCTAAGGTACTCGCTGCGCCAGCCGAGTTTCGGCTGCCGGCTAACTCGAGCACGGTGCGCGCGCCGCTTGTTTTGGTCACCACAGCGTTAACAAAAGACGAGGACATCCAAGACTTACAGCGTACGTAGCTAAGATTATATAGAACGCCTAGAGCCGCGTCTTTGAAAAAACGACTTAAGTCGACTTAAGCCGTTATTGCACCCATAGGCTCAATTGTTTGTAATGCTGATGTAGATTATATGTTGACGACCTAAGCATTGTTTACCTTACAAATTTTCTTTTCTATGAATAAAAAATGCATTTCTTTCATATGATTTTTGTTTCAAACTGTTTTTTGAAAATTTGAATGTTTCCTTCAGAATAATGTTTCAATGACGCTTTTTTAAAATCTTTTCGTCTCTAAAAGTCCCTGATCGTCATAATTTTTGAACAACATTTGTTTGAGGACATCTACAATTTTCCAGAAAGTTCCCATTTTTTTTTAAATTTAACTATACAAAATTCTCGAAAATTTTACGAAAACAAACATTTGTCAAGATGTAATTGACTCCAGCTAGTACTACTGAATAATATTCTGATGTTCATTCTCACTGTGGTCCTAATTATGAAATATTATGGTTATGCAGGTTCTTGAACCCGAATGAAGCTTATCCGAAGCGAACCCAGATGCGGGAAAAGGCCCTGAATCACTTCAACGCCATGAGAGCTGCCGTATTTAAAACGCTTGGGGAAGTCACATCAAAATTTTCGCTGACAATTGATGGGTGGACTTCGATTTCCAATCGCTCGTATTCCGGAATCACTATGCATTTCATCGATGATGAGTGGAAACTCCAGTCCCTACCACTTGATTTCATTCCATCGAATGGATTGCATACCGGCAAGGATATTGCCAGTCTCGTCCTTGATGTTCTGGATCAATTCGAGATGAAGTCAAAAATTCAAGGCATCAAGATGAATAACGCTGCTGCGAACTCCACATTCATGATAGAGCTGTCTGACCTCCTGTTCCATGAGGATATTTCTTTTGATTCGGTGAATTGCCACTTTCGCTGTTTTGCGCATATACTCAATTTGGGCGTTCAAGATACGTTACGTGCTCCAAGTCCGGCGTGCAACTACGACAACGAATCGTTCAATGAAGACGACTCAGACGAAGAGGATTTGGAGTTGAACTTGGAGCAGTCCTACAAGACAAACGTCATTGATAAAATACGACGAGTATTCCTTAAAATCAAGAGGTCCGAGCAATGGGCTAATAAGTTGAAAAGCTTCTGCGAGGCTTTAAACATAAAGAAACTCACCACCGCTATCGATGTCTCTACACGGTGGAATTCGACGTACAGAATGCTTCGAACGGCACTAGATTTGAAATCAGCTCTGAACAGTCTCATTCAGAGCAACGCAGAACTACGCGATATGAGAATCAAACCAGAAGAATGGGATGTTCTGAATACAGTCTGCAGATATCTGAAGCCGTTCGACTATTTATCAACGGTTCTCGGTGGCCAAGCTTACGTGACGTTGCCCTTAGTGATTGTCGGATTCAATATGCTTATTGATAAAATCGAAGAGGTCGTTCACACACTGGATGAAAAACCCCATCGAAGTCAAACCGATGAGAAGTTACTGACTGCTTTTCAAACTGGTCGGGATAAGATGTTGGTACATTATCGAAGGACCAACTGGATCTACGGAGTCGTACTTATTTTGGATCCCCGCCATAAGGTTAAAACCTTTTCTCTGACACCATGGGGCCGAAATCTGATGGAGGAATCTGTGAAGATGTTTGAAAACATTTTCAAAGAGCAATACTGCCCCGCCTGCACTACTCCCCAGTCACCAATTTCACGGACGATATCATCATCGCAGGAAGATAATGATAGATCTTTCGATTTATTTGCTCTTTACGAGTCTGCCTCAGAAATCTCACAAACAACAAGCTGCGGTGAGTGGAGAGTTGAGTTCGACCGATACGTCAAAGAAAAGCGTGCAGATCGAAACGAAGATATATTGCAGTGGTGGCAGAAAAATTCGACGACGTTCCCGAATTTAGCCAAAATGGCTCGTGACTTTCTTAGTATCCCAGCAACCAGTGTTCCTGCGGAAAGACTGTTCTCCAAGGCTGGATTAATTATCCGCAAGCACCGAAACAGACTGAGCAACCAATCAGCAAGAAGCTTGCTTTGTATGAACGGCTGGATGTCGTGCAGCCTTCAGTCAAAAATTCAGAAAAATCTCCAAAGCAGGAACGATTAATTGGCGTTGCCGACAGTGACTTTCTTAACATTTGAAATATATTGCCACCAACGAAATTTGAATAAAACAATACGTTATTATCCTCGCCCATATGCCTCTTTCATATCGTGTACCCAATTTGTCCTCAAAACAGTATTTTCCAAATATATCCGAGAAACTCGGAAAATCCCAGAAAATATCGGAAGTCTCGAAAATCTCGACGAGAGTCTCGTCTCGTCTCGAGACCACACGAGACGAGACTTTTCTCGTCTCGCCGAGACGAGACGAGAAAAGTCTCGTCTCGGCGGCATCACTATTCCTGACCGCGTAGCCTTTGGTGCTGCCTCAGGTATGCTCTCAGGCGAGAGCTCGGGTGCGTTGTCTTCCGTCGGTTGGTCGACCCTCGGTTCGTCGGGATCGTCCGCTACTACGTAGGCCGGTTTGAGGCGGTCTATAGATACCGTAGCATCTCTTCCTCGGAACCGAACTACGTAGTGTTTAGGAGATCTTGAGATGACCTCGTATGGACCGTCATAGGGCTTCTGCAAGGGCCCTTTGGCTGCGTCGTGTCGCACAAACACGTGCGATGTCGTCTCCAGGTCCTTGAATACGAACGTCGCGGGAGTGCCGTGCCGCGTGGCTGGTACTGGCCGCAATCGTCTCATGGTTTTCCGAAACTGCTCGATGACGTCCGGAACATTGGTCTGCGGTGCGGGCTGTGGGGCCAGGAACTCACCAGGTAGCCTGAGAGTTTCCCCGTAGACCAACTCTGCGGACGTAGCCTTCAAGTCATCCTTCCAGGCACTTCTCATCCCGAGTAGAACGGCTGGAAGCGCTTCGACCCATCGCTCCGTTTCGTGGCATTTGATTGCTGCCTTGAGCTGACGATGTAGTCGCTCGACCAGACCATTGGCACACGGGTGGTATGCCGTCGTTCGTAGGTGAGTCGTGCCGGTTAATTGTGACAACCACTCGAACAGTTCGGATTCGAACTGGCGTCCTTGATCGGTCGTCACTCGCAGCGGTGTTCCGAATCGAGAAATCCACTCGGCGAAGAATGCTCGCGCTACCGTTTCGGCCGTGATGTCCACGACAGGGATTGCTTCCGGCCACCGCGTGAATCGGTCGACGCAGGTCAAACAGTATCTGAAACCGTGAGATACCGGCATCGGACCAACCAGGTCGATGTGAACGTGTTCAAACCTGGTTGACGGCGGGGCGAAACTTCCGACGGGTGCTCTGACGTGCCTCGTCACCTTGGCTCGTTGACAAGGTAAGCAAGCGCGTGCCCAGGTCTTGCAGTCCTTGTTCATCGACGGCCAAACGTAGCGCTGGGCCACCAACTTCAGCGATGCTTTCAGTCCTGGATGCGAGAGTCCGTGTAGCGATTGGAAAACCTGTCGTCGGAACGGTTTCGTGACGAACGGTCGGGCCGTGCTCGTCGAGACGTCGCAGTATATGTGCTGGTTCGAGTTGGGCATTGGGATGCGTTTGAGTTCCAACGCTGTGTCGGAGTCCAGGAGTTGCCGAAGTTCTTCGTCTTGGTCCTGTGACTTCGCTAATGCCTTGAAATCCACTGCTTGTGTGACTTCGCTGATTCGCGAGAGCGCGTCGGCGACGACGTTGTCCTTTCCAGCGATGTGCCGGATGTCGGTGGTGAACTGTCCAATAAAATCCAGGTTTCGGAATTGACGTGGGCTGCACTTCTCTGCCGGCTGTTCGAACGCGTGTTGTAACGGTTTGTGGTCCGTGTAGACGATGAAGTGCCTGCCCTCAAGCATGTGCCTGAAATGTTTGATCGACTCATAGATGGCTAGGAGTTCGCGATCATACGGGCTGTACTTCTTCTGTGCCGGATTCATGTTCTTGGTGAAGAACGCGAGGGGTTGCCAGCCTTCCTTCACGTGCTGCTGCAGGGCGCCGCCCATGGTGAAGTCGGATGCGTCAGTGAACAACGCTAGCGGGGCGTTGGGGTCAGGATGCGCCAGCATCGCTGCTTGCGCTACCCCGTCCTTGCAGTTCTGAAAAGCTCGCCGCAATTCAGATGTCCAGTTAACCGGATCCTTGCCTTTGACTTTAGGACCGGCCAAAGCTGCGTTGAGGGGTGCCTGAAGTTCTGCTGCGCCTCGAACGAAACGCCTGTAGAAATTCACCATCCCCAGAAACCGTCGAAGCTGCTTCACCGTGTCGGGAGCGGGATACTTCAGGATAGCCTCGACCTTTTCTGGTAACGGACGCGTACCTGCTGCCGTCACGTTGTACCCGAGAAACTTGACCTCTGATTCGCCGAAAGCGCACTTCGCGGGATTGACGAGGATGCCGTATTCCGCGAGTCGAGTGAAAAGAGTTCGAAGGTCCTGTACGTGCTGTTCCTCGGATTCGGAGACGACGAGGATGTCGTCGATGTACGCGTAACAGAAATCGAGCCCGCGTAAAACTTCGTCAATGAATCGCTGGAAGGTCTGAGCCGCGTTGCGTAACCCGAAAGACATAAACGGAAATTCGAAAAGTCCAAACGGCGTTGTTATCGCGGTCTTCGGAATGTCCTCTGTCGCTACCGGAATCTGGTTGTACGCTCTCACTAGATCTATTGTCGAAAAGATCTTCTTGCCGTAGAGCGCATGGGAAAAGTCCTGTATGTGCGGAACCGGGTATCGGTCAGGTATCGTGCGTGCGTTGAATCCGCGGTAGTCGCCGCACGGCCTCCATTCGTCCCCTTTCTTAGGAACCAAATGAAGTGCCGATGACCAACAACTCTCCGACGGTCGCGTTGTGCCCATCCGGAGCATTGTCTGGAACTCTGCCTTCGCGATTTTCAGTCTATCCGGAGCTAGTCGCCTCGGCTTGCTCGACACTGGCGGACCAGGTGTTGTCCGGATGTGATGCATCGTTTGGTGCTTCGGCTGACTACTGCACGTCCCCGCGGGACGCGTGATGTCCGGAAATTCCGCGAGAAGCAGGTGAAAACGCGAGTTTCCCGATACTGCCTTCACGCCGTCGATTTCCTCGGTGGAAACCTGCCCGATGACCGATAGTTCCGTGTTGCGGTCGATTAAGCGCTGTCTTCCGACGTCAACTAGCAAACCGTAATGCGCGAGGAAATCCGTTCCTATAATCGGGTAGGTAACATCCGCGACCGTAAAACGCCATGAGAAATCGCGACGTAGGCCCAAGTTGAGGTTCAACACGACGAACCCGTACGTTGCGATTGACGAACCATTCGCGGCGAAAAGTTCGTAGCTCGAGCGCGGTCTCGGTCCTTTGGTCAACGCGCGCGGAAAGACACAAAGGTCGGCCCCGGTATCGATGAGGAATCGTGCCTTGGTTTCGCGATCAGTCACGAATAAGCGGCGCGGTTGCGGGCAATGGTCGTTGGCCGCCATTAACGACTGCCCTGCTCGTTTCCCGTCGAGAAGTTGCATGGCGTGGTGCATTTTGACGCTTTGGCGCCAAAACGGGCGTGGTACCAGCACATCCCCTGGTCGTTGCGCTGCCCTTGCCGGGAACGACTCTTGGAGCGCGATCGAGAACGTGGACGACCACCCTGATGCTGCGGTGTTCGCGTCGTCAACGCGTCGACCTTTTTGGCCAGGTCGCTCACCAGCTTCCACAAGTCGGATCCCTCGCCGGCTCCCACGTGGGCGACAGCTGGGCGCGGGCCCATGTTTCGTGAACCGCGTCGGCGAACTCCGCGACCGTTGCAAGATCTGACCTGGCTTGGGTCGCCATGATCCCTTGGAGCTGGGCAGGTAGTCGCCCGAGCCACAGCGACCGCACGAAGGACTCGGGAACCGTTGTCCCCGCGAGCGACTGGAGATGACGTAGAAACTGTGAAGGTTTCCTGTCGCCAAGCTCCTCTACCTCCAACAACCGCCTGGTCTTTTGCTCCTGTGACGCGCACAACCTCTTTATCAGTTCGGTCTTCAACTTCTCATACCTGTCCTGGCTGGGGGAATTCGTCAGGATATCCCGCACTTCCCTGACATAGCGCTGTTCCAAATTTGCGGCTACGTAGCCAAATTTCGTGGAGTCTTGCGTAACTCCGCTTAACTCGAACTGTATTTCTAACTGCGAAAACCACAATTCTGGGTCTTCGGCCCAAAATGGCGGAACGCGCACAGTCACCCGCGCGCACGAACCACCGCTTGATGCGCCTATTTCCCCGGGCGTTCCGGGAAGGCCGTTCACGTCCGTGTTGTTCTCGTTCGGCATTTTTGGTCACAATATTAACGTTCAGTATGTAGGAAAACTAATGAAAGCTACGACTAAAGAGTTTGCGTTAAATTACTGTCCAAAAAAAAACTTCACTCTGCACTCACTCACGTTGCGCGTCACCTCGTGCACCTCGATTTTCAATTCTTACGAAATAGCACTATGATCTCGTTGCGGATCACGTCGGGGTCACCAATTTGAGGGGAATATGGAGGTGATAACGTTGATGTTCGGTTAACAATAATAATACTTGTTTATTCAGATAGCTGCGGTACAGAATGAATGATGTTGAGGACGAAATGTAAAAATGACTTGAAGTGTGTGAACGGTATGAAGGATGAGTAAAGACTGAATTGCTAGGAAAAATGCAGGCATCGCCTGGGCCGCGGCTAATGGTAGCGTGGTGCCATAAAATGCCAGATGTGTGGAAAAACCCTTAGCCTGCGACGGTAAGGCGATGCCTGACCTGAGCTGGAGAGAAAAATATTTAAAAACTAAAGTTGGTGGTGAGTGGCCGAGCCGCCACAGAGGATAAAATAGAAAAAAAAGAAAACATTTGTTATAAAATTCTAAATAATAAAGGAAAAATATGGGTTTCGGAGAATCTCGGTATTCAAATGATAAAAAACATCCACAATGAAAGCCACATTGGAGTAAAGCAGTTGACCCTGACCTTAACTCCAAAATACTACTTTAAGAACATGCATAAACACATCAAACTGATCTGCAGAGCATGCGACACTTGTGTGAGAAACAAATCGAGGTTCGGAAACTTCATTCAACCCCTTTCGCAACTAGGGCCAGCGTCGGAGCCCTTTGAAATAATATCCTTGGACACAATAGGAGGGTTCAGCGGATACAAGTCACCAAAAAAATTCTTGCATTTACAAGTAGTAGACCATTTCACAAAGTACGCTTTTATAGTGACCTCAAAAACACAGACAGGAAAAGACTTCATAAACATGGTAAAAAAAAGTGCAGAAAAAGGGAAAAATAAAATTACTTTTAGCGGATCAATACGCTGGCATAAACTCAAAAGAATTTAAAAAGTTTCTAAAAGCAGAAAACATAGCAAACATTTTCACCGCGGTAGATTGCCCCTTCTCAAACGGGCAGAATGAACGGACTAATCAAACATTAGTTAATTCAATTAGGTGCAAAATTTTTGAAAACAAAGACAGGCCGTGGTCAGTCATAGCTGAACAGTGCGTAGAAAACTACAATAATACAATACACAGCACGACAAAATTTACACCGAACTATCTTTTAAACGGAATTGATAAGTCCTTTTTCCCCTCGGAACTAAACGAAAACAATTTAGAAAATCTGGAAGCAAACAGAAAGATGGCATTTTCGAATGCAGAAAAAATTCATAATCAAAATAAAGTCTACTACGATAAACACAAACATGAAATAGCATACAAAGTCGGTGATCTTGTTTATATAAAAAACGAAAACCGTATAAACAGTAAGAAGCTGGATCCGATCAGGGTGGGTCCCTTCAAAATAAAACACAAAATTTCGGACTTATTGTATGTCATTGACTCGGGATTTAAAACACCAGAGTCGAACGTTTAGGGGAAACTAGGGAGGTTTGACCACTTTTTTGTAAGTTCGTCTCGTTTATCACTATATTTGAATAACCGGCACGCACAATAGTATGTCATCTTTGAGCATACTGTGCAGAATGTACTTGAATTATTTGATAATTTTCAGTGCCTTAAAAACAAAGTTATTTGCCGTTCTGTAGATGCGCGTAATCGCGGTCAAACCTCCCCATGTATGGGAGGTTTGACCAGGGCGATGGGAGGTTTGACCATGTGGATAAAGCAGTCACATATTTGAGATATTGTGGCATATATTTTGATCTCTGGGCTTTAACACATTATCCGAAAATAATCCAGGCATGAGGAAACATAAAATTTCGCCGGTCCCTTATTGGCCGTCATTTTTTTTCTCCGTACCACCGACCACCGCGCTTACTGCTTAGGCTCAAACTTGACTTCGCAGCACTCTGTTCTTTCATTTTTCCGGATTTCGGGGTTTTTTTAGCGTGCTTTGCACTTTCTTTGATAAAATTTTAGACAGCGATGTCTATTAGCACCTAATTGAATATGGTCAAACCTCCCGATCGAACGTGGGTCAAACCTCCCTAACAGCATTTGTTTACAATGACAACGAAAAAATATATAATTTGGCAATATGATAAATTTATAACTCCTGGCATCTTTGAGAGGATAGTCCACTGAATGAATCTGTGGTAAGACATTCTGATAAAAGATTGATGGGACTGGCCTACATCCTTAGGGAAGAACAGAGAAAATGACATCGTTTCTCGCCGTTTCAGTAATACACCTCTCAAACTTTTCTGCGCTTTCTAAACAGTTGCTAAATACTTGCGCTACGTCTTGTTTAACGTAATGAATACTTCACATCAGATAACAGTATTTATTAGGCTGTCATAGCATGGTAATCTTACATGACGAAACCTCCCGTATGGTCAAACCTCCCTAGTTTCCCCTACCATGCAAGTAAGATGATCCCCTATATCCAAACTCCCGACTCCTGTAACATATGTCTGAACGGGGGGGAGGGGGGGATGTAAGTGTTGTATATCTTAAGTTCTCTGCGGGTCCGTCTCTGTCCGTAGGACCGCTGAAGCGATCAGCTCCAAAGGCGCGGGAGAATTCAAATCAGTGAAGGATAAATAACGGTGAAAGAATAAAGTTTACGTTCAAAACTGAGGATTCAGATATATTTTAAAGGAGTTCAGAAGAAATATACAAAAGCGAACGTTCTGAGATGTATGATAAAGAATGAAAAGGTCTTATTCCGTTTAAGTCAGAAATAAGAGTGCCGTTCCTCTTCTGAATCTCTCCCGCGCGACCCGGGTGCGTAGGCGGCTCGTCTCCGCGAAATTATCTATACAGCCAATTAGGGGGTCCGTTTCCCTGAAAAATCCTCCTACTGACCGCCCTCAACTGACTCTCCTCTTCCTCCCTTCTCGGGGGTAGTGGGGTGGGAGCCGCGTACACCGCCGGGAACGCGGAAGAGCCCGGCGCCAGAAGGGTCTGTGCACATGTGCGTGGGAAAAAGGCGACGGTCTTCTAAACAAAGGGCAACCTCTCGAGATGCCTTTCCTCAAATTCCTGCGACTTTCACAATTCTATACCGTCCTGACAATGACCAGAACCCTCCGCACATGTGCAAGCAGTAAAAATGAAATTCTACTTCAAGAGTTTTTCCTCTTACAATATTTATGACCTCTGTCCTTCTTCTGGCTTATTTCTATCTTGGGTGACCGTCTTATATCTATGAAACAATATTCTTAACTCTAATCTTAAAAACTATTTCAAATATTCCCTCCCTCGTTTTATCCGCTCAGATCAATATGGCGGCGCGCGATTTTAATCCACCTACCGGGAGATTACAGGATACAACATAAGTTTGAGACTACCGCCCAAACTATAGCGCGGCACGTCAGCGGCCGTCCACGCATCACTCACACCAATGCCGAGGCACACGGTCGTCGAGCGAGGCAGTCGGTCTGCACCAGTCAAGCAGTAAACACGTTATACGTGAGAGATTCAAGGCGCTTGCCGCTCAGCATAATGTCTAAGTCGAATCAATAATTATCACAAAGTCACGCTGTACTTGTTGTTGATTCAGGTAAACAAAACGCTGTACTACTTGGTATTATAATCATTGAACATATGTACATAGTGTAAATATATTTCAGTTATTACTAGCATCAACCGCAGTACGCCTCATTGGAGATCCTGATCCCCATCCCGTAAGACAAATCAATTGTCTTATAGATATAAAAAAATATCAGTCAAGTAACGAACCATCGGGACTTATAGCCGGCATGCGGAATTGTTCATAATGAAATAAAAAAATTTTGGTCAAGTAACGAAATTTCGCGATTTATAAATCCCGAAATTTAGTTACTTGACCAAAATTTTTTTTTTACTATAGCTCTAGGCTAGAGCCGGCATATCGACTTGTTTATAAGTTACGAAACATCGGGATTGATACCCGACATGCCGAATTGTTTATAATGATATAAAAAAATATCAGTCGAGTAACGAGCCATCGGGACTTATGTCAGCTGAGAACTGTCAGCACTTCGGCCCGGGCGATGCAACTTCAATGGATAAAAAAAGCTGTCAGAACTGAGCTGCGTTGACTGTCAAAAATGAGTCTGAAGAGAGTACTCTTTGATTCAGCATACAAAATTGAAGAATACAAAATTAACGAATACATATATAGAATGTCTGAAAAATAAAATAACGGAACATGAAAACCATGATCTAACGATGAACTAACCCGCAACTGCGGACTCAATTTTTATTTTATTACAACAAGATTAAGTTAAATTCCCTCCGATTCACTTTCGATGTGGACTCGAGTTGCTTTAGCCGCTCGCGCTGTAGCGTCTCTTCCAACTCTCGGGTTGGTAGCCGTTTTGGACGTCACTGGAAGCCTCGAGTGAGTGGCCTTTGCGTCCGATGCTGCAGCTGGGAGCTCGCTCAGTGGTTTCGCGTCCAATGCTACAGCTGGGAGCTCGCGCAGTGGTTTTTTGTAGCAGTCTTCGATCTCCGCGCTACTTAGCATTTTATCGTCAATTATTCTAACCTCAGCCATGTGCTCGAGCTGCATGAACACGGCCTCACCTGTTAACGGAAAAATAATTATTAAAAAAATCGTACTAATAAATCCAAGAAACGTAACATCTTACGAATAAACATGTACCATTCTCACTTCTCCTCATGTTACCCGTGATTGTAACATGTGTACCAGGGACAAGAGCAGCCGTTTCAACGTAGTTCGCCACTTGCAATCGAAGTTTATACGCACCGTCTGATATCGCACCACTCGCAAAGCTGCAGGTCCCCTGACCGGTTGTGATCCGGACGAAGGGCACAGATAAATATCCTTGGACCGCTACAAATAGTATATTATGCGGCATGCGCGTAAAGTGACTGTTTACAAGCGAGGTTAGGTTTTTCGTACGAGCCGCTGTTTGCCCGGCGAGCCGAAGGCGAGCCTCAGGCAAAGCCAGCGGCGAGTACGATAAACATAACCTCGCTCGAACAGTTACTTTACGCGCAAGCATCATACGATATTTTTTACGGCAGAGGTATGATAAGTCACTTTGACGCCAGTTAAGGTCCGCTTCGAACTCCGCGTCCACCATGACACATAATCCGTTTGCCGAGTCGACTGCTAGCTCGAGCAGCAGTACTGCGCAGGCGTAGTCCGACCTCGACTTGTAAAGTACTTTACAGGTCGAGGTGAACTACGTTATAAAGACTTTGTGTGTCGAGGTGGAATACAGCCGTATAAAGCGCCACTTGACGGGCCGAAAACAGGCGTCATAAAGTGACTTTATCATGCCTCTGCCGTAAAAAAGATTTTTGTAAAATTAATACAAAATAGTTGAGTGAATACACTTTTTCCATGAATCAACTTCCTTTTCATATCATGTATATTCTTTGTCTTACTTTTGACGCCCTGGTACGCTGCCGCGTATTTTATTTCGATTTTTGCGGGCATATTTTGTGCAGGTATTTCAAGATTGTTCAACTGGCCATGGCAAATGACTTTGGTTGACCGCTGAATTGACAGATCAAAATCCATGAAATTCGGCTCAATTTTATGGTATCTGGTGTCCACCGCGACAGCCTTAATATTCACGAATTCCACAATCTGAAGTATGGTTACAAAATTTTGAGTAAATAATGGATTATTATTGCCCATAAGCGATTATTTGAACGTGCGTTACCTCGTGAAATTTGACGAGATTGGCGTACATGGCGATTTGGTCTTCCCAGATCAAAATTTTCATTTTCAAATCACCATTGGTCAGCACAAATTTGAACAGATTCAAGCATCGCTTTTGACCAACCGTCTGTTGCCCCTGAATAGAATCTACATGTCCTATGATATGCCTGAAAATAAAGCACGTTTTACTTGTCACGTGCATATTGTACGACTGATTTATACAAGACAAGAATATGCACATGAATATGTATAGGAGGTCCCCGAGACCTAGATGATTCAGTTTCGAGAATTGAAAAAGGGAGTTCCCTACTGAAAATGATTACATAATTAATCATATGAAAAATCACCTGGTATACTACATGGTTAATCATATGATAAATCATAAAATATTATGACCGATTTCAGCATACGATTTATTGTGTAATTTATCATGTGATATTTACAGGTATATCATTGAACATGAAATTTATCATGTGATTTATCTCCTGTTCATGACGAAGGAAAAAAAAAAAATCTTTCCCGGTGCGGGATCAAACCGACGACCTGAAGAATCGCAGTCGGTTATGCTACCGCATGAGTTACACCATCTGTTAATAGTATAGGAGTGTTTGGCGATCATGAAGTACAACTATATCGAAGGATTCAGGTTGAGCTTCATGTTTGTAGAACAATCTTATACTACTAACAGATGGCGTGGCTCATGCGGTAGCATAACCGACTGCGATTCTTCAGGTCGTCGGTTTGATCCCGCACCGGGAAAGATTTTCTTTCTTTCCTTCGTCGTGAACAGGAGATAAATCACACGATAAATTTCATGATCAATGATATACCTGTAAATATCACACGATGAATTACACAATAAATCGTATGCTGAAATCGGTCATAATATTTTATGATTTATCATATGATTAACCATGTAGTTTACCAGGTGATTTTTCATATGATTAATTATGTAATCATTTTCAGTAGGGTTTTGATCAGTGAATTTTCATGTATGTATAATAATATATGGTTGGAAGTGCCCTTAACTCGAGTGCTCAAGGAATAACTCTATAAAGCTAAAGCTCTAGAGTCTTACTACATTTCTACATATACTCAAACACTTATAGCACCAGAATACCCTGTACATGGGCATGGAAAATATGTATTATAACTCTGCATTGCTGATTAAAAATGTGTTTCAAACTTACAATGTATTATCACCGTGCTGAACCTCTTTCAGCATAGCAGATCTTGTAAAAGTGGGACGTTGAAGGGCCATTTCACTATTCACCAGGTTTCCTTTCGAATATTTTTTCACAACTGATTGATTAGAAAATTATTATTGATCTATAGTCAATGGTAACGCGACAGATAGTTTTTTGTTTATGATTAGGTAAGTTCAATATTCGAAATTCGTTCACTCCATTCACCCCGCGCAGATATTCAGGAATAAAAAAGTATGCGCAGAAAGCATCTCGAGCACTTGGTGTCACTATAAACCTCACAACTGAACTCACCTGTTATAAAATTATTGATTTATAGTCATTAGTAACGCGATAGATATTTTTTTGTTGCTTTCAATTGAAATGACTGCGTTGATCAGTGTCATAACACAGCAATTTCAAGTTATTCGATTGGTGCAAGAGAGATAACCCGATCAGTCTCACGGAAGAGTCAGAGAGAACGACACAGAACGTGTGTCACATCACCTCAATTCAAACTATGCGTCACACCTGAAGATAGCCGTTGGTCGAAGTTCGTCAGTAGTCATTGAAGGTTCTACACATTTCATTACGCAGAAAGTATTTAACCTTACGTTAATAAATCGTAAGATCAAGGATCGACATCATTATACTTCAACTCAAGTCCTTTCTTTACTCGAATGACACATCATTCGATGAGGTTGATTATAATCATTAAGTATCTTGCGTTGAATGTATCAGCGTAGATAGTGCTTTTGCGTGAAACCTGACAATTGGTTAACAAATTGACAGGAATAAGTCAAACAGTTCAACGATTTCTTCGATTTTTTGTCGAAGAGTATAACTGAAGAATAAATCAGCGTTACGAAATTACCCAGCGCTCAAGACAATTTTGTAGCTTCTAAAACTGTACATTGACCGTTCCAAACGTGAGTAAGCTAATTAGACATGACATGATGAATACATAATGAAATTATTTACAATTTCTTTTTATTCGGAATTCTCCAATCATTAGTTTATCGTTAAATAAATTCAAGCATTTTATGGGTTGAATATCAGACTCCGGTGTGCTTGCTGGGGCTAGATTCCGCAGCACATATGCCCGTTGTATCATCAAACCATATTTCAAACGTTGACCGAGTGCCAAAAAGTGAGTAATCCATTTTTCTAAATTCCAACTTATCTCCATCCTACGTCACTAAATAGTTAATCTACAATTGACATACACTTTCTATTGTATCGTCAGCTTTTAGATTTGATATATGCAATTTTATTTACAGATTGAGTATTAAACAGCAGATCACATGCATGAGGAGAATTTTCCAGCAAACGAATTTTTTTTAATGAACATTCCTATGCTGCCGTGACTAGATTCAGCAGTACAAACTGGAATTTGGTGTGTGACCGCACCAAGTTTATCGAAAATTGAAAAAAAAGTCCATAATACTCACAAAACTGACGAAATGATAATGAAAATGAAAGAATCACCCATATATATTGTGACCAATATATACCAATAAATACCAAAATTCAGCTCAACGATATATTGTGACCAATATACACCCAAGACATTATACAAAAAAGCCTACAATACATACACGTAGAACATTATTCACAGACTTCATTGTGTAGGTAAATATTCACGTCGGTAGAAATACTTGCCAAAAAAACGAATTCAAATGGGACGAAAAAAGGTTTATAGAACTCCAGTTGAGGAAACCGAATTTCGACGCCTCCGTAGAGATAGAAATCGGATAAGCAAAGAACGCCAACGAGATCAGACCGATACTTCATTAGGAATACATAATCCAATCCCAACGCAAATCGTAATAAGCGGTACATTTCACCAAAAAGATGACAGGTTTTCCTCATTCAGCAGGGGAAATCAATGTACTGCCAATGCAGCAGTATCGATAGCCATGTCTGTTATCCATTCAATCAGCTTATGGAATTCTGATATCATCGATTCAATATTGATGTTTGGTGATCAACTGTACGTTGACAGCATGGCCTCGCGTAGATCTGTGCACCCCGATGAAATGTACCAAAATTATTTGGCGGTCGATGACTTACGAAATAATTTCAAAATATTGTCAACAAACTGTCACTTCACATTCGGAGAAGTAATTTACGGTAATTTGTTCATCGATAACAGTAGCATTGGATTTCCTTATATACAAAACGGATTGTCTCACTTCTTCAATTCATTTAATTCGGGAATCTTAACATGCAACGGAATTTCAATAGCAATTGGTCGGTACGAAGATAAATTTTGGATATTCGATTCTCATTCAAGAGACTAATGGTAGAATATCTCCTTCTGGCACAGCTTGTTTTGTCAAATTTGAATCTATAACTTGTATATGCTATCGATGTTAATAGAAAATATAGCGGGTGTAAGAGATATGGCGGAGAACCAATATAATTTAACACCAGTTAATATTACTATAGATGCCAACAGAACTATTGACATTGAAAATTCTAATTTTCAGAATAATTTTGATACTGTACAAAGTTTCTACTCGCCAAGACAATCGAAACGTGTCACTGTCGAGGATTGGAGACCGAGTTGTTGCATCTCAAACAGGAACAGTATCTACGACAAAAACAAATAGAAATACTAATATTCATCGCATTTTGCCTTTGGAACAGGAAATAATGATCTCTGTAAATGGGAATCTGTGTAACGAAATGGATAACAGAATACGAGTAACTTCACTGGTAGTAGACCGCAACATTCATTCAACATCTCAAACTACTGAGGTGCAAAGTAGAGAAATATGTAACCAAGAAATTACATCTGACGGTGGAACTAATCGTGCGAAACGTAAGCAACAAATCCGCGCTCAGAAAAGATCATACTACGATGCCAGTTTTTCAGATATCAACCGTATGGAGAACATTAACGAGCATTATATAGGTCCGAAGGATTTATTTTGCAGTCAATGCGGTGCGAAACACTTTAGAGCTGAAAAAGTGTCAAATAGAAATTCATTCAATGACTTCTGTTCCCATGGAGAGGGAATCATCCCAAATTTGCAAAATGCACTGGAAGAATTACTTTCTTTGTTTCAAAACACTCATGAAAAGTCACGCCATTTTTTCGAGAGAATTCGTAGTTATAATAGCGACGTCCTGGACCATATTGCTTCAAAATCCAGGGACAGATATATTATCAGATGAATACGGCATTGCATCCTGCAGCAAATGAAAGACCGAGTTATGGACAATTATTTATCGTCGATCCAAACGAGGCTATAGAGCACCGGTTACATAGAAATTCTGCACTAGATCGAGAACTGTTGCAAATCCTTGAACACATAATGCGTGAAAAGAATGAATTTGCTGCGGCATTCCTAATGATGAAGGAAGAGTTACAAAATCAACAGCATCTAATGACTGGTCAATCGGAAATCTTACCAGAATTACATTTATCATTTCTTCCACGTTATGGTTTTGATAGTCATCGTTATAATTTTCAAAAATGTAACGAGGTTGCAGCTGTCTTTTCCACTACTGCTGATGGAGAAATTCCAGAAACTTACGTGACAATTAGAAACAGAAATACCAGAATCTTACAAAATCTTAGTTCCATGAACGAAAATGTAGAACCCTGGGTTTATCCATTGTTTTTTCCTTACGGTGATGCAGGCTGGAGTAGTAAATTGAGACGCGTTAATCAACCAAGTAAGAATTTAAGTCGAGCAGCATACGTAAAATATCGCAAAGCTATACGTCCCAACGAAAATAATGTCTTCTTAATGGGCAAACGATTATTTCAACAGTGGTTAGTGGATAGTTACGTGAAAATCGAAAAAGATAGAATAGAATACTGTCGGAACCACCAGAAAGAATTACGATCGGAATCTTATCAAGGGTTAATTGATTATTTGGAAGAAAGAGCACATAATGAAAATGCAAGAGTTGGGAAAATGATTATACTTCCATCAACATTTAGCGGCTCACCACGAAACATGATGCAAATGTATCAAGATTCAATGGCGATTGTACGTAAATACGGAAAACCGGATTTATTCATTACGATGACGTGCAATCCGAGATGGAAGGAATTTCACGAAAATATACTAGACAGCCAACAACCAGCGGATAGGCCAGACATTTGCGCTCGTGTCTTCGATATAAAGAAAGGTTATTTAGTAGATTTAATAGTACGACAAGATTTTTTTGGTGAAGTTGCCGCATACGTTTATGTGATAGAATTTCAAAAACGTGGGTTACCACATATTCACATGGTGGTAACATTAAAGAAAAACGATAAGATTACCACTTCAGAAATGATTGATAGGTATATTTCCGCAGAAATTCCAGATCCCGATCAACACCCAATCTTACACAATATTGTGATGAAGCACATGATACACGGACCATGTGGAGACTGGTGTATCAAAAATGGAAAATGCTCAAAGCACTATCCGAAGCAATTTCAAGAAGCGACGACAATGAATGCGGATAATTATCCATGTTACCGTCGAACAGATACTGGTACGTCATACGTGAGACCTGGCGATTATGTAGTGGATAATCGGATAATAAATATAAGATTAATAATAAAATCGTACATCGATGGGAACCACGAAAATCGCATTTCAATTGTATTGGACGAATATATTCCATCAGTCCAACTCAAGTTGAATTATTTCACTTAAGATTATTATTATTATCCGTTAAAGGCGCTACAAGTTTTAATTGCTTAAAGACAGTAAATGGAGAGCTCAAACAAACATATATCGAAACTTGCTTGGCATTAGGTTTGATAGAGGATGACGAAGAGTGGAGACGAACGATGAACGAGGCTACTACGTGGATGATGCCAGGGCGACTTCGAAGACTGTTCGTTCGTCTATTAATTCATTGTCATCCGGCTCATCCGCAAGATTTATGGAATGAATTTAGGGATGATATGTCCGAAGACTATACGCGGCACTTAGGTCAAACACGTGGACAAAATCGAGCATATACTGCTATCGGTCGCATGCTTTGTGCTGAAGGCCCTGGTGAAAATAATTTCTACGCCAAACTACGAAAAATACCGAAGCGTAAAAATGCGTAGAAAAACGAGGTTTCTTCGTAATAATTCATAATTTTTCGTAATTTGTCGTAGTTGTTCGTAGTTTTGGAAGTAGAAAACTACGAATTTTAATGAACAATTACGAAAATCTACAGTTTTCCCACAACGGAATATCAGTTCTACGAGTATCTACGGGAATCTACGAATATCTACAAACGGAATGAAGCCTAATGTTCTTGTCTTGAGTTGTCGTAGTTTTTCGTAGTTTTGGAAGTGGAAAACTACGGATTTTCTTGAACAATTACGAAAATCTACAGTTTTCCTACAACGGAATATCAGTTCTACGAGTATCTACGGGAATCTACGAAAATCTACAAACGGAATGAAGCTGAATGTTCTTGTCTTGATTTGTCGTAGTTTTTCGTAGTTTTGGCAGTGGAAAACTACGGATTTTCATGAACAATTACAAAAATCTACAGTTTCCCGACAACGGAATATCCCTGGTAAAAATAATTTTCACGTCAAACTACAAAAACTGTCAAATCGTAGAAATGTTCAGAAAATCGGAATTGTTTGCAATTTCTCGTAATTTTTCGTAGTCTTTCGTAGTTCCGGAAGTAGAAAACTACAAAATTTCATGATTAATTATGGAAATTTACATCTTTCAAGCAACAGAATATCTTTACTACAAATATCTACGAAAGTTTACGAAAATCTACGACCATGATCAACCCGAAAAAATTTTCGTAGATTTTACGGAATATGGTAGATAAGAATTGCACAAACTATGAATATCTACGAACATTTACAGAAATTTACGACTGAAATGTATGAGAATCTTTTTACGTAGATCGCAAGTATAAAACTACAAAAAATTACGATAATTTAGAATTTTCTACAACAAAAGTGAAACGTCTAATTGCCGGAAGGATTTGATTAAACTTTGGCGATTGTTTGTTGAATAGTACGAATTTCTACGCAAAATTACTATAATGTATGATTTTCTACGAAAAGCTGGCAGAATATGAAGCTTAACGTGACAAAGCTTTTCAAATATTCAGTTGAAGTTCCATGTCAGTCACTAACTTCATGTTGCCAGAAAATGTCAAGTTCTGTAAGGAGATGAATTTGGGCGAGTTGAAGACCATACATCTGGGGATCACCGAGGTTAAGCAACATCGGACGCGGTCAGTACTTGGATGGGTGGCCCCTAAAAGTGAGCTAGGTTCAAATCCTTCTGGGGGTAAATTTTTTTTTTTAATTTTAAATTCAATAATTCCATCAACGTTGAGTAGATTTTTTCTAAAAATAGGTCGAATTACTATGAAATCGCTTCGTTTATTAAATTGCGGTACGGGTAGGATCCAGGTACAATCCCGAAACTGGCTTCTACAACTATCTACGAAAAAACTACGAGGAACTACGATAAACTATGAATACCTAGAAACGACAATTCATATAGACATCGAATTTCATTCTACAACTATCTACGAAAAACTACTACTCTGTACAAAATCTGGCGTAAAAATAAACTACGAAAAGTCCGAAATCCGATACTTTTTCGTAGATTCTTTTCGTAGTTTGGCGTAGAAATTATTTTCACCAGGGGGCCAAAGTCTTTCTGATTTCCCTGGTATGGAACAGATTACTGAAATAATTGAAACTGACGACGACGAAAATAATGAAGATTATTCAATAATTGGCCAGCCAAAATATGAAAAGCTGAATGAACAACAAAAACAAATTGTAGATACGATTTTGAACGAATCACAGAATAACAATACAGTTGACAGAGCTAGATGCTTTTATATCGATGGTCCAGGTGGATCAGGCAAAACTTTTGTATATGTATACGACGCTTTGGCACTTGCTTAAAGCTAAAAAGAGAATAGTGGCTACAATGGCGTTTACAGGAATCGCTGCAATTCTAATGCCTCAAGGAAAAACAGTTCATAAAACACTAGGATTACCTGTACCTCTGTATGCAGATTCAACTTCTAACATCAAAGTGCAGTCTAAAGACGGCGAATTCCTAAAAAAAGTAGATATTTTTATCTGGGACGAAGCTCCAATGGCACCGCGATATGCTTTAGAGATCATGGATAGATTATTACGCGACATCACGGAAAAAGACGTGCCTTTTGGGGGAAAAATTATCCTTTTAGGTGGAGATTTCAGAGAACTGCTTCCGGTTAAAATACGCGGTACGCGCAGTGAAACTGTCAACTTGTCTGTGAAATTTAGTACACTGTGGACACACTTCCAAATAATTTCCTTGACAGAAAATATGCGTGTTTTACCGCAAGAAATAGAATTTTCAAAATTTCTGTTAAACCTAGGGAATGGAACATTAAACGATGCGAATGATTATGTGCAATTTCCAACAGATTGTATAATCAATGACGACGTAAACATAGTTGAAAAAATTTATGGTGACCATATGAAAAACAAACGTTACGAGCAAGCAGCAGAGTGCGCTATACTTTTTGCAAGAAATGCGGATGTTGAAGAAATAAACAAAGATGTAATCAAATTATTAGACGAATCGACCGAAAAAATATATACGAGTGTAAACAGTATCGAAAACTGTGGTGATGACAACATTGTCGAGATCATTTTACCGGAATACTTGAACAGTTTGTCTCCGCCGTCATTGCCTCCACATGAATTGCGCTTACGGGTGAATAGTGTAATTATGCTCATTAGGAACTTGAGTATGAATGAAGGTCTTTGCAACGGCGCGAGGTTATTGGTATTGCAACTTGGAAATCATTTACTGCAATGCAAAATCTTAACAGGTGACCAAGCCGATGAGATAGTATTTTTAAATCGAATTACATTATACTGTCAAGACGTATATCCCTTTACTTTCAAACGGAGACAATTTCCAGTAAAACTGGCATTCGCAATGACTATTAATAAAGCTCAGGGACAAACTTTCGAAAAAATTGGAATTGATCTTCGAAAAGATGTTTTCAACCATGGGCAACTATACGTCGCATGTTCTAGGGTACGTTCGTGGGAATCGTTGAAAATTTTCTTAAATAATGATCATCGAGGTGAGAATCAGAATAAAATAAAAAACCATGTTTACAAGGAATTGTACATGAATTAGATGGGGCAACTCCTAATTTCCAATGCCCTCAATTGTTAGTTCATTATTATTCGTTATTAGCAATTCCTATTTAATGAAGTTTTTCATTGAATTTCAAAAACAGGAATATATTTTCGTAACGGAATATATTTTATAGTGCAAAATGATGCTTTATCACTGGTACACTTTTGTAAAATTTGTCGCAATCGTAGCTACGCATAAAATCTGAAAGAAAAAAGATGTCTAACAAGAATTTAGACGTTAAATTAGATCAGTTTGAAACACTACGTAGATCTACCGATATACCTGACGATCCGTATAAAACTGCGATTTCCAAAAATTTAGATCTACGTAGATGTCAGAACTGATCGTGCGACTGAAGCTGAGATTTACATGATCGATGTGAGATGGGCTGTGAGCTGCGAACCGTCGACTGCCAGAGTTGATTGTAAATGAACTGCGAACAATAATAATGTTAGAATGATAAAATAAACGTGTATATTAGGGCAATTAACGTGGAATGAGGCGCGCGCGAAGCGCGCGCGTGCGATGCTAGTCCTCTCTAAAAAAGTTCATGTTCGCGCCCGAAGTCGGTCGCTCTCGCATTTCGATGTCGGTTCTCGCTTTTCGATGCCGCCGTTTTATTCGCGATGCGATTGGCTGTGCGGGTCGGACGTGCGTCTGAAATGAGCTGAAAGCTGCCAACTGTCACTGCGACCCTACGGCTGAACTGTCAGAACTGTCACTGCGGACCTAACCGATCAGAAAAATAAACTGCGATGTGATAAAGAAACTGCAGTCCTTGAGTAACACGGATACGGGAAATCTGCGACGCTGACGATTAACCTCTCATACGAATTTAACAGGAATTACCATGCGAAAAAGAAGCTGTGATTATAAAATCTGTAACCTCTCATATGGATCAAACAGGACTGCGACGCTGCCGATCAACCTCTCATCTGAATCTAACAGGAAATGCGAGCTAAAGAAGGAGCTGCGTGATATGGATTGAACAGGAATTGCGATGGGAAAAGAATCCGTGCTTGTAAAATCTGTAACCTCGCATATGGATCGAAGAGAAATTGCAATACGAAATAGAATCTGCGAAGGTAAAATCTGTCACCTGTAATATAAATCGTACAGGAATGACGATGGGAATAGAATAAACTGCGATGTGATAAAGAAACTGCGAACCTTGAGTAACACGGATACGGGAAATCTGCGACGCTGACGATTAACCTCTCATACAAATTGAACAGGAATTGCCATGCGAAAAAGAAGCTGTGATTGTAAAATCTGTAACCTCTCATATGGATCAAACAGGACTGCGACGCTGACGATCAACCTCTCATCTGAATCTAACAGGAAATGCGAGCTAAAGAAGGAGCTGCGTGATATGGATTGAACAGGAATTGCGATGGGAAAAGAATCCGTGCTTGTAAAATCTGTAACCTCGCATATGGATTGAAGAGAAATTGCAATACTAAATAGAACTGCGAAGGTAAAATCTGTCACCTGTAATATAAATCGTACAGAAATGACGATGGGAATAGAATCAGTGATCTTAAAATCTGCGACGCTGACGATTAATCTCTCATATGAATCTAACAGGAATTACGATATAGGGGAAAATAATCTGCGATGGTCAAATCTGCGACGCTGACGATCAACCTCGCATATGAATCTAACAGGAATTTCGATGCGAGAAAGAAGCTGCGATGGTAAAATCTGTAACCTCTTATATGGATCGAACAGGAATTACGATGGGAGAAAGAACCTGCGATGTCGTAAAATCTGCCACGCTGACCAATCATATGAATCTAACAGGAATTGCGATGCGAGAAAGAATCTGCCATGGTAACTGCGATGGTGAAATCTGCGACACTGATGATTAACCTCTGATATGAATCTAACAGGAATTGCGATGCGAGAAAGAATCTGCAATGGTAACTGCGATGGTAAAATCTGGGACACTGGTGATTAACCTTTCATATGAATCTAACAGGAATTGCGATGTGAAAAAAAACTGCGATGGCAAAATCTGCGACGCTGACGATTAACCTCTCATATAAATCTAACAGAAATTTCAATAGGAAAAAGTACCTGTGATTGTCAAATCTACGACGCTGACGGTCAACATAGGAAAAGAACCTGCGACGGTAAAATCTGCAACGCTGACGATTAACCTCTCATATCAATCTAACAGGAATCGCGATATGAAACAGAACCTGCGATGGTGAAATCTGCGACGCTGACAATTGACCTTTCATATTGATCTAACATGAATAGCAATAGGTAAAAGAATCTGCGATGGTAAAAACTGTGACGCTGACGATTAACCTCTCACATGAATCTAACAGGAATAGCGATTAGAGAAAGAATCTGCGGGAATTGCAACAGGGAAAAGAATCTGCGATGGTAAAATCTGCAACGCTGACAATTGACCTTTCATATTGATCTAACATGAATAGCAATAGGTAAAATAATCTGCGATGGTAAAATCTGTGACGCTGACGATTAACCTCTCATATGCATCTAACAGGAATAGCTATTAGAGAAAGAATCTGCGGGAATTGCAACAGGGAAAAGAATCTGCGATGGTAAAATTCCAAACGCTGACAATTGACCTTCATATTGATCTAACATGAATAGCAATAGGTAAAAGAATCTGCGATGGTAAAAACTGTGACGCTGACGATTAACCTCATATGCATCTAACAGGAA